>KZ808385.1:82843-105318 GCA_000696205.2 Oncopeltus fasciatus | reverse complement strand
CCCCCCCTAAGAGTTTTTATAAATGATGACTATAGCACAATAAGTTATGCAGATGACATCTTATTCATAGAGGCAAACACATGGATATTCGACTCAGAATAATTTAATTGGCCTCAAAATAATGTTTTGGAAAGGATCTAAACATCCTCAAAGAATGCATCATTGTACTCTGCATGATGCAATGAGTGGCAAGGCATAAAACTCTTATGGTAAAGAGATAAGATAACAGATGCAATTTTTTTAATTCAGTTGAATATTTTTGAGAATCATCCTTTATGAGAAAATATAATGATTTTATTAATGATTTTATTTAAACACACCTAAAGAGATCTTTAAAGGATTTTTTTAGTTTAAAATAAAGTGTGCAACTTTCGAGCCAACAATCCTGAGATGCAGCACAGGATATAAATTGCGCTGATCTGTGCATTTATGACCTGTGCCTTCTTTGAGTAGTGGAAAAAATAATGAAATGGACAAGCCAATGAAAATTACAAAAGCTTTTGTCTTGTAATACACAGGTGTGTAGACATCTACTGAATTATTTTTTCACTACTCCATGAAGGCATAGATAATCATCACTCCTCGAATTGAATGAGTGGATCTAAATGGATTTGCATGCTATTGCTGACAGGGTAGTGTGTGCTGGTTGCTCGAAGACTCCCTCTGACCTGCAACTCAGAATCTATTTGGCGATCGGATGGATATTGTATGGTCCTATAAAAGAATATTAAGCAGTATCTTATTGCAGCTTCTGGAACATTCTCTATTCCTACACAGAACTCTATCCAAGTATGTCTCTCTGTTTTTCTAATGGCTTATTATAATCAGTTAAAGTACTGCTCGTATTCGTTTCATTGGACTTGACTCTTAGCTTTATTATTAGCTTTATTAAGGATCTAGCATCCAGCCCTGGAAGCAGTTGTTTACATTGAGACTAGTCAGAATTATACTTTGTAATCATTATTTTTTTTTTTAACATCTCTTTCATGGCTAATGTATAGCTATTCAAACAGTGAAGCTTCTAATCAGACCTGCCAGTTTTTAATTCTACTGGATGAATAGCTAGTTAATGTAATTGTTGCTCACAAAAGTAAGTTTCTTATTCAATACATCTAATATTATCTTAAATAATTACTTAAAAAAGTTTTCACTACTCATATTGCTTCTGGTGCTTCAAGCTGTTAATATTGGTTTCCTTTCAATATCTTATTCATCTTATCCTATCTTTTGACTTTATCATCAGGAACTTCTTGTTCTATCTGATAGAAAAATTTTGCTCTGTTGGTCTCTGATGCCCAGTAGGCAGAAGCTAGATAGATCTCTAACTCATTTGCCGACATAGATGCTTCAGGAACTGTCATCAATGAATCTTTAGATGTAGGCCTGAAACTGGATAAGACAATTAAATTATTGAATAGAATTTAATCTCTTGGTTTATATAATTTAGCAGTAGATGAACCTTCCTCACCTTGGTATAAAGGCCTCTGATTCTACCTTCCATCACCCAATTTGAGTCCTACCAGCAACCCGCCAAACAGTACTAGCCTAAAGCGCAAATTCCCTCATTTAAACCTTCTATGCAGAAACCTAAATGCTCCTCTAGCAGCTTGAAGCTTAGCCTGTAGAATTATAGCTGTACTTGGTATGGTTTTTGAGTTATTAGTATTCCTCGATTGAATAGGCTACTTCTCTGAGCTCTTTGTTTACCTCTTGCCATCTTTGGTGGTTTCCCTGCGATCCTTTCTTGTCCATAACATTTTGAGGAGTTTTCCACGGTAATTAAATTTTAGACTAGAATGGTCCAGTTATGGTTTTCTTTTCCTTTGGGGTTAGAAGCTCCCCACTTCCTCATTTCCTAGATGGCAGCTGCACAGGAAGTGGTGTGTAACTAGCTTTTGTTTGAGAGGCTATACCACCTTGTTCTCCAATAACCAGCAGCTTGTTGTAGTGCCTATGTATTATATCCTACGATGGTACTCTCTCCCTCAGCCCTTTTCATTACCCGCTCCTCCCAAAAAAAAAAAAAAAATCTGTCCGTCAATCAGCCTTTGCAAGGCGAGAAGTGTTCTAGTAAGGCAGCTTATTGACTCTGATGCTTAAACCCATTTAACTGGAAGAGTGGGGCATATAGTCCAACCATAAAAACTTTAAATTAATCTTCACCATATTCCCCCCAAATGGGGAAAAATGGGCCTTCTCAGGCAGGAACAGTCCTCTCCTCCTCTCTTCTGAAGTAATCAATCCCCATCAGGCTCACAGGGCACATGGCATGTTTGAATTTAGAAAATAAATGTACAAATTGAGTTCCATGCTAACCCCAATACCTACTCATTTTAGCTTTTATATTTTAATTGAATTCTTAGTACACAGTTCAATGTTAATTTTTAAATTATAAACAAATTTTTTGATTTTTAAAATATTGTAATTACTGAAACTTACATTTTCTGTTAAAAAATAAGTTTATTTATGACTTATTCGAAAACATAAAATAATTTTAATAAAAAGGCATATTCTCTACTTTACTTATGAAGATGCCTCATATTTACTTTTTATTTGTTTAAATGTAACAAGTTTAATTTGAGTAAGAAAAAAAAGGATTTAAATAGCACTTTATTAAAATTTAAGGTTTCAACTCAGTTATGAAGGGGAAATACATTTTATTAAGGATGTATTTATTCTCGACCCATGGGATACTAGAGAAAGTATGTGGTCAGCACATTATTCTAGACACCTGATTTTTTTCTTATTCAAAGAAGAATAGTTTCCAATTAGGGCTGGGTGTTCCTCTCGAGAATTACAAACAGAAGCATAGAAAGAAAAAACTAACTGTGCCCTGTGAGGATTGAACTAGGGACCTCTGGCTCTGGAGTCCAGTAGCTTAGTCACCGGAACACCATGCCCCTTTAGTTGGATAGTTCATTATCAGTAATTTTGGGAGATATAAACATTAAATCAGAAATGTAACTTTACAAAGAAGTTATATTATAAATAGAGATTATGTTAATTTGTTGAGTTTGGTATTGAATTAAAGTGTTCTTGTATTTTTATTGTCCACAGAAAAATACAAAGTGAAGAACTAAGGCCTGTAGAAGTGGAAAATCTAATACACCCTAATCATGAACATCCTTGTGTCTGTGCACAAAAAGATTTAAGGCCATCCTGCAAAAAAGCATTGGATTTGTCTCTCTTCAAAGAACCAATATTTCTAATTTTTGCACTCTCAAATTTCTGCACATCCCTTGGCTTCAATGTGCCATTTGTGTACATAGTTGTAAGTTTGATGAAATTAAAATACATAGATTTATTATTCAATTAATTGTTCAATGGGAATATGTATGTGAGTCCCTCCTTGGGATAGTTTATTCCAAGAAGTGCTTCAGTACCATGAGTGCGTAGAATAAAGTGGTTACCTGTAGATATCCTCTCCCTTCATTTATCTAAATGAATAAAATGGAAATTAAATATAAATATAATAAAACAAGAGGCATTAAACTACTTTTTTTTTTTTTACTTTTTCCAAAAGGAAATAAATTACTTTTACATCTTTCAAACATTAAAAGTTTTAATGATATAATCTGCATAGAGGTTTTGCAATAGTACAGAAGTTAGAAGGGCTATCATCAAAAATAGCAAGCAATCAAATCTGAAATAATATGTTTATCACAAAAGAATTAATCCATTTTGTGAAAATTAGTTTACTCCTTGATTCTTTTATGGACTCTATAAAACATTATAAGTTTGAACCAAAGATCTTGGGTGAGTTCCAAACCTCCCGAAGAGAGTACATAATGAAGCAGTGCCATTCCGATGAACCATAAATAAATTTTGTTTTATGATAGTTAGCTAATGGCTGTGGTATAAAATTATAAATTTAAAAATAAAAATTATTTTCATAAAATCTTTGAAAGCAAAATATTTTCTAAAAACTAGTTTATCAGTAGAATAACCTCCCCAATAACCTTGTTTTTCGAGATTGCCATAAGTCTGCATAGAATTCCTGATATCTCAGGAATCCTGCATGCCCATGCTGATTTTAAATCAGCATCCAAAGTCAGCAACAAAAATCATTCATGGATTCAAAGCAAGTGCCACATTTTCTGTACAAACTGTATATCCTTTGACCTTTCCGCCTCAGAAATAGTTCATTACATACAGAAGAGATGAAAGTAAATTAGTTTCATGAATGAAAAATAAATGGCGGTATATTCTAATTAATTCACTAAAAATGTTGGACTAGTATGAGCAGTTTGAGCTGATGCCATCTGCTAATTTCTAGTTCTGCTGGTGTTCTGTATGTTTGGTATGGTAATATATTCTGAAAATGAGGCATATTTTTTCATTTTAGTTTGGTCTACAAGTTGGAACATATAAGAGCAGTCCTCATGACAGCTTTAATATTTCTAAAATTCAAATTATACAGAAATAGCTGCCATAGACATTTCAACTAAATCCTATCAAAATTAATGATTTTCTTGAGTAAAAAGCGAATATGCTTAGAGAAACCCATCCAATCTTTAATGTCTTTAAATGGTAAGCAGTATAGTAACAAAAGCCTGCTATTTTTGCACCTTATGTTCGACGACATCAACATATATATATATATATACATTCATTCATTTTTGAAATGTATTTGAAGAATAATAATTATAGACTTCTAACAGTGATAATTATTTTGTAAAAGACACTGTATGTGATCAATCTACTTATAATCACGAGCCTCTCATCTTGAAATTTTAATGTAAAACATTTAAAAAAATTTCAATACTGGTTTTTTTTGGCTCTCATTGCCTATTTTCAATGGATATTAATGTGCATGAAATGTTAATGGTCAAATTCAAGATCCTTGAGGGACTCCTGAAGTACTTGATAGCATTCCTAACAGGTAGTACATAGTTCTTATAATGTTCATTTTATATATGGAAATTATCTATATTTTTAATTTTAAAAATCTAGAAATAATTTTTTGATTAATAAATGTTTGTAATATGTATTTTTTTCTTAAAGTCACAAGCTGAGGCCAAAGGAGTTCCTAAGACAAAAGGAAGTTATCTGATCTCCCTCATCGGCATTGCTAATACTAGCGGAAGAATAATATTGGGTTTCTTTTTTGATAAGAAAAATATAAATCGACAACATTTATACAATATTTGTTTAATTATTGGAGGGATTAGTGAGTATATTTCAATAATAATTTTATTTTCATTGCAACTAGATTGCATTTATTTAATTAATTAGTATATTTACTAATTTGCTTTTTGCCTTGATGACTCTATTTAATCACATACAACCTAAGGATGATGAGGGAAATTTCAGGATGGATTCCTTTGGAATTCAAGTAGACATTTCTTCCTTATTCCTTCATTAAACAATTAGTTTCAATGAATGAGCGTACACTATAAACTCATGCTAAAACTAAATAAATAATAATTTAATAGCAATACTAACATTTTATGTAATAAAAAATAAATGTTAATTTAAAACAGGTTCAAAGACTTAGCTATCAGTTGGTCTATAGATGGGGGAGAAAGGATAGGGAGATGTAGGCATCATGTGCTCAGTAGAGAAAGCTATTCCATGAAAAATGGTTATTTTTTAGTTATAAGCATAATTTAGTGAAACAAAAACAAATATTCAGGGAGTAAAGCTGATTTAAGCAAATTTTTTTTTATATATCAGGCAGAGATAATTCAATTTAAGTATTCAAATAAAAACCAGCTTTGCTCTTGAATTTTCTTTTTAACCAAAGCTGAGTACTTTTGAGACTTAAAACCCCATTCTTAGTGCTCAGGAATCTTTCAAACGAGAATCTAGCTGAGGATGATGTATTTTTTATCCATAGCTGATCTCACTTTCAAAAGAATTCTGGGCTCTTGTAATGGGACTATAAGTCTGAAAACTCTCAGTCTTTGTTAATAATAAAATAAAATTTTAGAGATTTTCCTTCTACATGGAATTGCTCTTCCCATGTGTATAATGATACAAATATAATAGGTTTTATTTTTTTGCTATTTGAACATTTGTCAAGTACATACATTTGTAATGTATGTCAAGCTTTTCATTCTTCACCTATGCATAAACTTTTCTAATGGCTTTCACATGGTGACCACCTATGTGGTCGGGCCAGCTATTTTAGAGAAGATCCAACGATACTGACTGCAAGAATACTATGCCTGGTCGTTTGGGGAGATAGATTAATTCATAGTTCTCCTTTCTTGTAACTACTGAGTATTCCTCACGGCATCAGGGTTAGATATATACTACCATTAAACTATGTGCAAGGAAGTCTAGGCTGATTCTTTGTTTACCATGAAGTGAGCTGTAGTCAATTACAAAAAAGTCTGTCATGATAGATGAGCATGAACTATTAGATTTTTCATATTTCATTAAAGATCTATAAAGCCTATGCTTTCATTAACTTCTCGATTATCAATGCCATTTACCATAGAACAGATCAATCATTCTTTTATTTTGTCAGATCGTTATTGATTGTCTTCAAGCATAATTCAGCAGGCTTCATGTTACCGCTTATCATGCAAGCTTCAGTTTTCTTTACACATTTCCCACTTTAAAGTATATAAGAAAAAAAAAACAGTCAAAAGGCATCTACCTCATATGTCATGAAATGTATAATTCTGGCATCAGTGTTTCTCCCATTTAACTGTATCAATAACCTTATTTTTTACCTTATAATATATTTTTCATAATGATCATTTTAATGTTGCAGGTACAGCTTTAAGTACTCTGTGTACAAATATGACAGGATTTGTCATCTTTGCAGTGATATTTGGTTTTACCGTCGGTGCTTACGCTGGGCTCACTTCAGTCATTGTCGTAGATATCTTAGGACTTGAAAAATTGTCTGATGTATTTGGCATTCTGCTATTTTTTCAGGGAATAGCAAATCTTTTTGGTCCTCCAATTACAGGTAAATTCAATATTATTATTCTTTATATATATATATATTATCTTCTTGTTAGCCTCTGCTCATAAAATATAAATCTTTTCTAATTGTTCTGATATTATAAATATTTATAAAAGTTTCTCTCTAACTTGATTTTCTAGTAGATTACTTGTAAGTTACTCAGTTAATCTACTCTTTGACTTTTTTTATCTCTTTGTAACTGTACACTTTCAATATTTTTAGTCAATTGTAAGCCTTCTTTTTTCATCACTTTAATTACCTGTGTCTCCACAATCATTTCAAGCACTCTGAAGATTTTCCCTAGAACTCCTTCTACTCACATGGACAATCTCAAAGTTGTAAGAGGAAGTATCAGAGGCTTAAAAAGATACAAGCCACTACGTAAAAAGAAGTTCAGCAAGAAGGAAACTAGAAGACATAGACCAACATGGAAGTGTACCAGCTTCACCAAGATGCTTTAGGCATCTTACAGATCCCAAACATCTGGAGTTTCAAATTATTTGAATGCTGAAAAAAGATATTACTAAAACATTGACACATAGAGCGTCTCATCCTCAATGACCAATGTTTAGGCGATTGAAAAGTTGGATGGAATTTATCACTGCATGTAAATTTGGATAACAAAACTAACAACTAGTGAAGGTTACTTAACGAGAGCTGGACCTAAATATGGGTTGTTGGGCTAATGATATTTGTTATTTACAGGCTGAAAATGACAATGAAGGAATAAACTTACTAACAGTGAAGATTAGAGATGCTCAAGCCTTCTTTCTTAATATATGTTTTCAATAGAAAAGGTTTTTAAAACTTGAATGTTATAAAAAAATACCTTATAATTATTAAAAATCTGAAAAATAGTTCAGAATTAGAATTACATGATGGTCTTCCCCAATAAATGCCTCCCACGCCTTTTAGCCGATTTCAGTTATTAACAAACTCATTAAACAGCTTCCAAAAGAAGCTTAATTAATGAATCTAGTATTTATAAAACCAACTATCAAAAAATACTAAGTTTATATTTGAATTTATACTTTCTAACAGTTGAATAGGCAATTTAATGCCTGAATTTAAATTTTTGGGTGAGACAGACTGAACATTGGGGATAAAGGAAAATATCAGCTAAAAGTTTCGGCAAGTCATATTGATGTAATAAAATTTTGGCATTGTCGTATCCAAAAAACTATTAATGTGTAGAGTTATTATTAGTATCGTGAAAAGAGTTTAAAGAACGCAATAGATGGAAAATATAATTGACAAAATACTTATGATCTCAACAAGTAATTTGGTTTCTGTTCCTAATGTTCAATTGACCATTTAGTTGAGCAAGAATTGCATGTTATACACTTGTTTATCTTACCCTTTGTAGTAGAAGAATCATTACACCAGGAAATATTGGATATCTCTCTGCAATTTGGTCATGTTTAAAAAGATTAAATCCAAACCAAATTTATTTTGTGAGATTCAAATTCCTATTATATTTCTTGGTAAATCAAATTGAGACTATCCCTTGAATGACAAGTACTTAACATTACTTTGATATTGGTGTCACTGAACACCCTTATGTGGTTTTATAACTACAAATGTATGTTATGTAATCAAATTATAAAATACTTTTAATACCATTAGGGAATGTAATTATTAGATATTAAAAGATGCATATTCCTTAACTTAAAATAATTTCCACATTAAGAGAATGTTTAAGAATGATACTGGGAGGGTTGAGTAGCTTCCTATTTTTCACCAGCTACCTTAGAAAGCTTTCCTTCTTTGGGATCAAAGGAACCATTTACTCACATTTTTAAATTCAAAATGGTTTCCCTCAGGAAATCTGCTTAGTTCCCACTGTTGAACTCTTATTATTTAACTGCAGACTCACCGCCACTTGTAATAACAGACAGAATTCAGAATTGAATTATAACAGACTCACCACTCACCAACATAACTTCACCAACAAAAAGTACATCGGATACTACCAGCCAGGCAGACATCAACACACCACAAAAGCCCTGAAGATGGCTTACAATGTAAGCTGAAACGTTGGCAGATAATCCTTTATTAAAAAATACATTTTTTAAATTTGTGTTTTTTGGATCTACCTTGACCGAACCTCAACTAAAATCATCTCAGCTTATTAATTAACTCCTAAGAAGGAAAAAGCCATCACATGATGTGCAATAGCTCTGCAAAAAGTAACTTTCCTACATGGTCAAGCCCAATGATATCTTCATATTCAAACATAATGAATGTTTAATATAATTTTATGACATTGTAAAACATTTGTATAAAAGGTTCACAATAAGGTAATATATTTTAGAATGAAATTGGAAGACTGAGCACTTCCTATCTAGACCTGCCTAGAGCCATGGATGTTCTCTTTGACCCTGCCTTGCCCATTATGGAGTACAAAATAGTCACGCTTACTTATTTCGATCATGAACTAAACAAAGCTAAATCAGAAGAATACAATATGGCTTAATTTTAAGGCATAATAACACCTTAATTGGATTTATATCCACTATATAACTATTTCAAATTGTCACCTATTTATTTAGCATTTAGGGTAAATTTTGAGTGGCAGATACTATACATTTTTTTTTCTTCATCAATAAATTATTTAACTCAATATTTGAAATTCACTTTTGTTTATGGCAAAGTTAATTGGCAGACATTTTAGATTCTTTTCTTAAAAATATTTTCATTTGGCATTGTACTAGTTCTCCAGGCTGTCAAAATTTAATATAAAAATACAGACCTTTGGGTCTTACCGTAATAATAGTAAATGATTTCTTTTAAACTAAAATAATGAACTATTTACTGACTTCATTATTAACAATTCGATTTCATATTTTGCTGTTATATATTTGTATCTAACATTTTCAGTGTTATTCTTCACTCAAATTGAAAGATTTGTTTTAATTTATCTTGCTGGTTCTAGGTTGGTTATATGATTCAACAAATTCCTACACTCCTGGATTCATTGTTGCTGGTACTGTGATATTTACTAGCGGACTCATGCTTTTCACTTTGCCTATGGTACAAAGAATGAAAACTAGGTGCAATACCAAAGATACAGAAAATTTACCAATAGAAGATATTCTGTCGACAAACAAAGGTTTTGAAGAAAAGTGCTCTTAAATTATAAATATATATCACAATCATTTCAAGCACTCTGAAGATTTTCCCTAGAACTCCTTCTACTCACATGGACAATCTCAAAGTTGTAAGAGGAAGTATCAGAGGCTTAAAAAGATACAAGCCACTACGTAAAAAGAAGTTCAGCAAGAAGGAAACTAGAAGACATAGACCAACATGGAAGTGTACCAGCTTCACCAAGATGCTTTAGGCATCTTACAGATCCCAAACATCTGGAGTTTCAAATTATTTGAATGCTGAAAAAAGATATTACTAAAACATTGACACATAGAGCGNAAAATATTTTTAAATCAATTAATGCAAGGGAATAGAATAAAAACCTAACTGTCACAGCCAGGGCTCGAAGTTGGGCAAGCTCGTTATCCTATTACGCTACCGGGAGAGCCAGATAACTTAGGATAACGCCCTTGCCCGGTTAGCAGGAGATTCAGGTTCGAGCCCTGGCTGGGACAGTTACATTTTTTATTCTATTCCCTTGCATTAATTGATTTAAATTTACGTGGGATTAAAAACCATAAAGAAAATTAAAATTTAAAAAAATAATTTTGTATTACTTTTAGTATAATTCTAAATGTAAATGTAATAAACTCTATAATAATTTATGTAGACAATAATTTAACAAGAATAATGATTTATGAAGATAAAGTCATTCATGTAGAAAAAATTAGGATAAATAGGATTATAAATAAAATAAACTTTGAGAATTACTTTGGTAAATCCAGGGAAATTATTAGCGATTTAAAAGTTATGAACTTTATTCAATTTAGAATTGAATTATAACAAGTTGATTGCCATAGCAATTTTCAGAAATCTGGTCTAAAATGACAAGCTGATTTAATCATATTATATTATTTAAAAAACTCTAATTCTAGTGTATAGCTATCATCAAAAGCATTATGCCATTATGGCTTCTTTAACAGAAACCAACTACGAGTTAATTCGCTTGCAGGCACATTCTGACCTATCGCTTCTCTAAAGCTGAATCATAGATAAGCATTCATAAGAAATAGTGAAGTACATTTGTCTTTCTTGAGTGTTTTGTTTTATGATAAGAAAATAATAAAACAAAACACTCAAGAAACAATTGAAATTATTGTTATAATTAAATTATCAAGAACTCAATATGAAAGCTAGCATTCATTTTTTGTTATTTTTCCAGAAGCCATCTAACAATATTAGCACTGATATATTTCAAATTTAATCATAGCTGCACAAAAATGGCATGTAAACACAGTAAAAGATAACTGGTAGTTGGCATCCTAGAAAAGAATGCAATTTATGAGTTATCTTGTAGTTGGCAGCCAAAGTTAATATTATTGAGGAAAATATAGAAGAATAAATCGCTTAATAAAAAAAAATATTATTAGAATCTTTTTACTTTTTAAAATTTTTAATTGTCACCTATAGTAAATAAAAAATATACATTAAATCCTAGAAATGAAGCTGAGGCCACCAGTGAACTGCAACAGAGATGAAAAATAGAAACAGACAAAGGCTAATAAAATTCTATTAAGATCTGAGTATGATTATTGAAAATACACACTCTCTCATATATACGAGGTGTGGCTATTAAATAACAAGACTGTTGTTTTAAAATATTTTATTTTAATACATTTATACCTATTTAGTTTTTATCACCTTCAATACACACCCATCTATCCTTACAGCGCTCCACACGAATTTTCCATTGTTCGAAAAAATGCTTGAAGTCTTGTTCTATGAGCTCCTGCTTGACATGAGCTGCTTTTTCTTTCACAGCTTCAACAAACTGAAATCTTGTTTCTTTTTATGCAGATTTGCCCTAGGAGAACAGTTAAAAGTCACGTAGTGCCAGGTATGGCGGATGGTCTAAAAGGGGTGTTGTACTTAGCTAGAAACATCTTGAGATGCAATGCAATGTGAGCTGGTGTGTCGTCTTGATGGAGAATACATGACTTGTTCTTCCACAATTTGGGTCGTTTTTTACTTACTCTTTTGTGGAGTTGAGCAAGCACCTCACGGTAGTAATGTTGATTAATAGTTAGACCTTCAGGAACCCAGTGAAGGTGCACAATCCCATGAATGTGGAAAAAGCTATCATCTCTTTGAATTTCAGTTTGCTCATTCGAGCTTTTTTAGCTTTCGGTGAGGTGGAACCCTTCCAATGCATGGATTGACGTTTTATTTTGGCATCGTAAGTGAAAAATTACAAGATTTGTCAAACGAAAGATTTGTCACATGCTATGACTCTTTCCAACAAGTTCGGGTCATTTCCAATGGCATCTAAAGTGTCAGTAAACACTCTTAAACTCTTTTATGAGCTTCTTTTTGTTCAATGTGACGCAACACTTTTTGCTTGTTCAAATTGTTATGTGATATTTGCCTTACGTATTCTTTGTCAATTCCAACAGTTTCAGCAATCTAACGAATTGTTAATGGTCAGATCAAACCAGATGACCGACCTTTTCGATATTTTCATCAGTTTTGGACGTGAAAGAGCGACCCCGGCAGTCATCATCTCCGACTTCTCGGCCATCTTGGAAATGCTTGAACCACTCAAAAACTCGCACACATGATAAACATTCATTGCCATAAACTTCTTTTAATAAACGATAAGTTTCAGTAGGGGTTTTACATAATTTTCATGTGAAATTTCACGACAATTCAGTAACGAATCTACTATTACACTTATCATGTTTTCGGCAAAATGAAACAAACACTTCTTACATAAACAAAGGTTATGGCCAGACTGATTTCTAGACAAACATGTGAGGCACTGCAATTGAAAGAGAAGGCTTTACGTTGCACAGCTTTTGGTCATTCAGAATTAGTGCATTTTTAGTTCTTCTGTAGCAGCATCAGTCTTGTTATTTAATAGCCACACCTCACACACTTAAATACACTTCCCTAAAAAAAAAAGAAGAAAATCATAATTTAGCAGGATGGCATATGTATTGAAATACAAGCAAAGAGTGAAATAAGATCTTTAAGCACCAATAGCCATCAGCAGTCAACGCGCAATATATATAGAAGAAAAAAAAACTATCTATACTTTTCTTTCCTAAATCTCAATATGGCCTTTGGCCTTGGACCCTAGAAATGGTATATATAAAGTGTTAGAATGCAAAAATTTTCCCTCAAAGTAAATAATTGCTTAAGGAACCTATAAGTCCTTTTAAAATATCAAAGGAGAGCTTTTGACTGTCGAGATTATTAGTAGAGAATTTTTGTTGGGGTTTGATCAAGGTTGATCAAAAAAAAAAATTTAAGTTTTATTTAAAAGAGTTTTTAAAAAAATATATGTTTTATTATTTGCTGACATTTCGGCTTACACTATAAGCCATCTTCAGAGCTATCATGACTGATAGCCATCTCATGACTGTATGTAAGCTGAAACGTTGACAGATAATATAAAATACATTTTTTTGTTTAATTTTTTTTTTAATCAACCTTGACCGAACTCCAACAATAATTCTCTACTAACTTCTTAAATATCATCTACCACAAACTCCTCCAGTTTGCTGAAAGGGGGATTGCTAAGTATCAGGTGAGGTTCAGAGGAGGTAGGTCCACAGTTACAGGCTTCCGGAGCAAGAGAGATAACATCAAACATCAAGGATCTGTTCTCATCTAATCTCCTGTCTGCCTTAACATATTACTTTTCTCTCTGAACTACATTGTTTCACTTTCAAACCTATTCACTTTTTAACTTCACACCATTCATAGCTGGGATTAGAGAAAAATAAACAAATAATGATAAGTTATTTCTAATAGTTAATTTTTGTTGGTAAAATATCAAATGAAATAATCAGGAACTATTGAATAATTACTGGGAGTTTTAATAGCATCTTACTTTGAATTACTACCATTCTTCTTCTATGTACATATGTACATACACAAATCTAAAAGTCCATAAACTAAAAAAGTCAACACAGAATAAAATAGGCTAATTAAAAATTATTAATTTATTTTAATCACTATAATTGACATAACAAAAATGTACAATAAATATATCAGTATTATAAATTACAGCATCTTCTCTCACATTACCATAGAAGACAAATAACAATGTCTTGAAACTTCAAACAGAACAACAAGACTTATATACATATTCCATTTCTAATAGAAATATATAAAAATATATTACACCTTTTTACCCATGTAGAAGAAAAAATATATCCACTGTATTTGGTTTTAGACTTGATATAATCGATATTATACGTCTTACTGCGATATATAAAAAGTTCTACTACATGAATTATAAATGCCCATTATTTAATCCTAATATTTGAGTACATAAAATGCAAAAAATATCAAAAATAGCTTCATACTAGACAATAAAAAACATAAAATAGCAGAGGGATTGGAATATTAATTAGATACAAACAGACAAAAATATGCTAATAAAAACACAGAAATTACAATAATTTCACAGCTGACAGAGAGCATATAGTTTGAAGGGTTCTAATACAAGAGGAATATACAATTTTTAAAAATCTAACAGAAAAAACTAAATCTAAAATCACAGTTCTTAATGATAATGTCATTACTGGCAGAGTGAATGATAAATAACAATAATAACTAGCACACTCCATTTAATTATTGCATTACACAATTAATGTACTAAAATTCATTTAACAATTTACAAAAATATTCTTTTTGTGACTTTCATTAATCAAAAGATAATTTTAAAATTAACTTTTGCAAAATAAAAAATTGTAATTTGATTACTTAAAAAGAAAGATTCTTAATTAAAATATTGGTCATTCCTTAAATTTTGACAATAAAGAGGAAAAAAAACATGTGTAATTAATAATTACCACAAATTAATAATTTAAATAGACCCATACAAAAAGGAAAAATATTCTTCTAGGACTATATATAATTTACTATATATCTAAATCTACACAACCTAATCACAGTTATGTAAAAACTCTCCAGCTGAAACAAAAAAAAAAAAAAAAAAAAAAAAAATTAGTAATACTAGCACTGACTCCAATAAAACAAAAATGTTTATCATAAATAAAATAATACTATATGATATAGATGTGTATGGGACTAATTGTGCCTTAAGTGCCCATTACATTGTGTAAAAGTTATCTTTAAAATAATTTAATTAATGTTTTTTCTAAGAAAGCTACTGTTTCATTTTTAGTTTTTGTTAAATAACATTGGTTTAATGATCTATATGATACAGAAGTTAACAGAATATTTTATGATGAAAAAAAATTTAAATTATTCCCTCTCTTCTTCTCAAAAACACCAACACTTTAAAATCCTCCATTTATGTTTCCTTGATAAATAAAATGAGCTGCTTACTCGGTATTGTAGGAACTAAGATAAGCACTCATAAATTTAATATCATAAATTTAAATATATAAAATATACACATCTCATTAATTTTTACTGGTTCCAAAATTTAACAGAATAATATCTTCTAAAGATTAAAGATGAAAGATTTATTTCAATCTAATATTTCAGAAAATATTCATTATTATCAACATATTGCTTATAAGAAAATCAAGCCATTTAGGTTGGTCAACTTTTTGCTAGTCTCCTACTAAGGAGATGCTAAAAATATTTTTCTTCAGAACTTCACATTCATTATTAACTATTATTTATATAATACACAAACACACATACACACAGAAATGCATGCACACACACACTTACAGGAATTTAAAAAAATGTATTTTTTAATATCTACCGACATTTCGGCTTACATTGTAAGCCATCTTAGGACAATCGTGAAAGCGAGAGGAGATGTGTTGTCCCCTGGATCAAATATTCATGACTGACATCAACATTTGATCAATCTGACATAGTACATAATGCATAATAGGGATTAAATAGTCTTCAAAGGTTGTTTCACATTTAAAGTAATGCATTTAACACCTTTGATTAAAAAAAAGGAATTGATTGAATCGATGAATGATTGTTAGTCATTTTTGGATGTAAAATAAAAATAAATACGCTAATTTTTAGTAACAAAATACTTAAGTTTTTATCCCCAGGCTAGTTTAAGTTTGAAAACAAGAAAATTCTTAACATTTCTATGAAATGAAATCTTCTCTTTATAGACTTTATACTAATAAATGTCATATATTCCATCTGTGTATTTTTTTTATAAATAAATAATTGTTTAATTACAGTAGGGCTAAGGTATTATTTCAATTACACAATATATATTTGATATAGATAATACTTTAGTGGTACAATTCTCATGCATTGGACAGGTGACATTAATGACTTCTATAAAAGCTCATACAATGCACAATTTTCTTCTTCAATGTCTGGTGTCAGTTAAACAGTTTATTTTTGTAAATACTTTTGTCTTAAGCAATTCTGTACCAAGATAATAAATAATGTAAAAATAAATAATGTAATGATAATAAAAATTTAAATAGGTAAAAGATCATATAAAATTGGTAATTAATACGGTTACTAATAATTATTATTATTGGTTAATGATGGAATCTTTATGATTACCTTAGTTGAGGTCATGAGTCATGAATCTCATTTTCATTAGGATTTGATTCTGGCGGAGAATTAGGTGCTGAAGAGAGTGTCGCATCAAGGTGGGAGAGAGTCGTCAGAATTTCTGACCTCTTAGCAGGGTCCAGAGTTTTGAACAATGCTCTGAGAGTGTCTGTGCTGACCTCAGGGCATTCCTAATACACACAAGACAATATTAGATCACCTCCAGAATGAATATTAAGCAAGAGATTAAAAATATAAATCCATAACAGTTATGGATTTAATCAAATAGTGGTTTCTTAAAACTGAACAAATAATTATGTAACCTGATTAAACAGCAAAAGTTTTAATTTTGTTACTATACTATTATAAAGAGAAGACCTACTTTACTTTTATCTCTCCACCATAAAATAAACAACTACTAAATCATTTACAAATTAAATGTCCAATGAAAAATAGATTAAATTTAATACATAGCTTCTTCTGGATTTGACTGCCAAAAAGTAACACAATTACCAAAACAAGCAATATTTTTATAACCATTCCTTCAGGGCTAAATATTAAAAATTATTTCTCTAATCAGCCTTGAAAAAGCCTGTTGGTTGGTTATCTTATGATTAAGATGAATTAAAGCTAGTCATCATATCATTTATTGGCACTGTAACCCATAAACTACACATAATCACATAATAATAAACATAAGTGAATTAAATTTAATAATTAAAAACTATAAAATGTCATTTTATCAGATATATTAAGTTATTTTTTCTCCATTTTAGTTTTATTATTATTATTAATTTTTAAATATAATAAAATGATACAAGAGTAATTACTCTTTCTATCACTACTATTTTTGTTTTATCACTCTTTAACTTTACTTTAACGTTAAAATAATCTATTATTTATTTCTTAAAGGGGCTTTAATATAAACAAATATATGAATCAGTAATTCATTCAAAATTTTAGTCACTAGTCAGCAATGGTTACTGATTAATAAACAAGGGGAGAGATATTTCGACTATGTGGAAAATGCCTGAAGATAAGCCAATTAAACTTCATTACTTAAACCCAAACAACTGTGCATAGCTAAAAGAAACTTGAGGAAAGTGGGTGCCGGGGTAGCCCAGGGGATTCGTTCAGGTCTCGGAATACTGGTGCAGCAAGTACAAATCCTGCCCTGGACAAACTTTTATCGATAAATGAAAGCTTGTCCTGAGCCATGAAATGGATGGCAACCTGTAGATAGCCTCTCCTTTCATGAACAAAAGTGGTTGGAAGGGAGGTTAACACTAATCAATTATACAAAAAGGACTAATTGTGCCTTAAGTGCCCATTACATTGTGTAAAAGTTATCTTTAAAATAATTTAATTAATGTTTTTTCTAAGAAAGCTACTGTTTCATTTTTAGTTTTTGTTAAATAACATTNAAAAAAAAAAAAAAAAAAAAAAAAAAAAAAAAAAAAAAAAAAAAAAAAAATTGATGAAAGATCTTGAAGCAAAAGTAGGTTAGAGAATCTTCAACAGATTGACTGGGGCCTAAGAGGACATTAAGAAAGAGACGGAGAAAACAGCCAGAAAAGGTGGGACTCAACTCATAAGTTTCTGCCCAAAACGAATGATCATCTGGGATGTAAGTGGTAAAACCAATTTCCTATAAGAGTTGTACAGCCTTTTTTAGTCTTTGTGAAGAAGCATTATAATTTGCTAGTTATTAATTATTTCATAAAGTGTTTTAGACATAAAATAATTAAATAAAAGAGTTCAAGAATTTAGGTTAGGTACCTTTAAAAAAGTCAGATTTGTTTATTACCAAAATATATACTTTAGGAGTTACACAAAATAATTGAACAATTAGGAATGAGGGTTTACCAGAACAAAAAATTTTAATTTCACGGTTTATATGCTGCAATCAGTTGTTTCTTATGAAAGGCTGGGCCTGTTACTAAGCAAATTGAACAAATAGGAGAGGGGAACCTTAAATTTTTTTTGATGTTGAGGTTTATATATTTAGTTTAAAACAATAATACAAATCAAATAGTTTATTCATAAAAAATATATTCCATAACATGACATGAAAAGTTCAAATACAAATATTCATCAACAATGATTCTGGGGGATTACTTGGAATACACAAACCTGAGCATGAGACTTTTCTATTCATTGCAAATTAATTTAATTTGAAGAAAATTTCAATATATAGCTCTTTTAAAATGATGAAGAGCTTTTCCTTTCACTTGCTGAAGCATATTTAGTTTAGGGTAATGATGAAACTCGACACTTTTGTTTTATTTATTGGTAAAAGAAATATTTAAAAGTTTCACAAAAAAATTGAAAAATTAAGAGTGAGGGTTTACCAAAAGTGTTAATTTTACCCACAATAAGTTTTTTTTTTCTAATAAAATTTTTACTGAAACTTAGTATATTGTTTTTAAATGTTAAAATAAGGACGGATTTCATTATTGAGCAAAATCAGATGAATAGGAGTAAGTTAATTATCTGGAAAGTTGAGTAGGAATAGAAAGTTTTTTACTGCAGCATATGTAATATTTAGTATAGAGCAACGAAACAAAATTTAATTGTTTATTTGTAAAATAAATATTTTTGGAATTAAACAGCTAAATTTATGGCCTAGGAGCCAATTTAGTTGTTAACTTAAAGAAATTTGGATATTCATATTAAATGTAAAGAGAAAGGAGTTTGTTATTGAGAAAATTCAGGCAAAAAATGGGGGATCCATGAAATGTTAAACATAACTGTAATGAACCCCAGTCGAGAGAAACCATAGATAGGAAAGGCAATACTGAAGCTACAATTTTTTTTTTTAAATTTTGATTAGAAATAAGGGGTTGTTACAAATATTAAAATGAGTAGTGTGATCTTTGTGAAGCAACTATGTGCAATACATTTTTAAAAAGTATTCCTCTGCAGGAGCAATAATGTAAATATGCAGCTTAAAATAATGCTGACTAGAAGCAGTCAAGAAAAGAAAGTAGAACAGTTAAGAAAGCGTTTATCTCCTAAAAACTTGATTTTGCTAATAAGACCATTTTTCTTCTTTTTTTTTCTTTAATCATATAAATAAAATGATAATGAGTTGCATTGTCTTATACATATANNNATATATATATATATACACACATATACATGATAATATTAACTAAAATAGTCTGCATTTAGCAAAATCATAAGATACAAATTATGGAGTTATTTTGATAATCTTCAGTTATTAAGAGATACAGCCAACCATTTAGCTTACATACTACACTGAATTTAACTAAACAAAAGTAAAATAAAAGTTACAAAGGTTTACTAGTGAAAAGCATCTAAGCACTTACCTCAACAACTGATTTCAATTGAGTTATTATTGAATCCCTCTTTACACTTGTCATATTTTTAATTATAATAGATTCTCCATCGCCTTCAAGTTGCTGCTCTAACCAAGGAATGACCACTGAGTTGTCATCCCAAACATAAGACTGTAAAATTAAAAATATGGTTATACAAAAAATAAATATATTTTTGAAACTTTCAATTAAGATTTTTAAAAAGGCATAAATAAATATAATTTGATGTTTTTTTGTTAGGGTTCGGACAATCCAAAAAAATACAAATTGTAAGCCATCTTCAGGGCTATCATGAAGGCAAGAGGGGACGTCATGCAACTAAGATCACATTTTCAAAATTGGATCTTAGTGACACAATGTCCCATCTCGCCTTCTTTATAGCCCTGAAGATGTCTTACAATGTACAGCAAAAAATTGGCAGACAATTTTTAAAAAATACACATTTTTTAAATTTGTATTTTTTTGGATGTAACTTGATCGAACCTCCGAAGAAAACACTCTCAATTTGAATAAATAAATATATTCCTTATATATGCTTTTTTTGTTCTAAAGTTCTTTCCAATAAACTATTTTCTTAAAAACACATTTGACCTACTTGAAAGACTTAGTTTGAAGTGTCTAATGCCCGAGGATGCCATAAAAGTCAAAGTATTGTCCTAATAAAAAATCTATAACATTAGATAGCCTTTCTCTTATTTTATTTGTCCTTTAAAAACAAGCATTGTAAATTGGGATAAAAGTATGAAATTATGAGGAGTTGTTAGTCAGATATTTGATCTTGGGAACTGAAGAATTAAAGCTGATTAGTAAACAAAAAAGTGTTTTATTTTTGCCAACATGCTTAAATTTCAGGCCTTCATCAGGGCAAATGAGGTGATGGGGGAGAGAGACTGCTGCTCAAAATAAAAATTTTTGCTGTGAAAATAAAAAACTTTTTTGTTTACAAATAAGCTTCAATTTCCCAAGACCAAATCCCAGAATAACTTCTCAACAAGGTCAATTAGTTACCTCCAAGTATAAAATTATTATTGTAGATAAACAATCAAATTTTTTTCACTGATATAACAATATGAAATCATAATTTATCAATATTAAGCTTAATTGAATTAATAAAAAATACCTCAGCAGTTCCCTTTTCTTCAATAAACCATCGCCTTATCATGGATCGTGCCTGCCCATCATTGAGAGAAGGCTGCATTTCCATCATTTTCCTCTTGACACGATCCTGAAGGAGCAATCTACGTAGCCTCCAATATAGTATGTTCCTACTCTTCCTCCAGGGTACTATATCCTAAAATTCAATACAATAATGTGGCATTAAAATGTGCACACTTTTGTATATGTCAGTGTATGAGAGATCATAATTAAAAAAAGAAAAGTGATATTTCTAATACATTTCCATGTATGTATACAACATGCTAAAGCAACTTTTCCACTAAAATTTATTACTAACATCTGAGCAAATTAATTTATGAAAATAAAAAGAATAAAGTTGAATTTAAACTTTCTTGACCAATTTTTTATTTTTTTCCTCCCTCCCAACCACTTAGGGTCATAGAGAGAGGGATTGTTTGCAGCCTCTTTTCTAAACGCTCTTGCACTAAGAGAGCTTTTATGTCTTGATGAAAGCCAGGAGAGATTAGGATTAAAAACTCAGTGCCAGGACCCAAACAGGTCCCTTCGACTAAGCCAATACACCCGAACACCTTTCATTATCTTGTAAGGTAAGTTTTGTGATCATTGAAATATCATAGACTTTAATGGCAAATTATTTAAGGACTTTTAAGGAATCTTAATATAATACATTTTTGAGTCATAGTAGTCCAAACAACATTAAATAAATTATAAAATAATAACATTAATTAATCATAAATAAATTATTAAAAGTTATCCTCGAGAGTATGAGGATAATGAAACTTTTAATGTTTTAAAATGTACTAGCCTAATATATCAGTTTCATTTTGAAAAATAAAAAAAATTCTGGGATCCAAATTTTTTTTATATGGTGCTTAATATTAAAAAAAAAATTAAATATAAGCAAGATAACATTAACAAATAGATTAATTAGGAGTTCTTCAATGTTTCAATGCACTTCTTATACATTGTTCTTTAATTTAAAAAGTTATATGATATCCAAATTTAGTCTCAGCAGCCTATCTATCTTCAACTCAACAACTCATCTTTTAACCAAAGCCTCTGCCAGTTTCACAGTCTTCAACAGAGCTTTTCAGACATATACTAAGATAAACCAAAGAAAATTTTATTTATATTTAGACAACTTGTTATAAGTTTGTCTAAAATAATCGGTACTGAATATTTTAATGTGAAAACTTGAGTTACCTTTGCATTGGATTTTTATGTAGAAATAATTATTTTATAAAAACTTTTAGAGCAAGGTGCATAATACCCTTAAATTAAGTTAGCTAAAAATTACAACTACTAAAGTTAAACAACACTGCTCATCCTTCTATGTAATTCTTTAGTTAGAAAATCCTTCAAGAAATCAGTTCCAAAACTTAATGGACTGAACTATATGGAATAAAGCAAGATGTTAAAAAAATATTTCTTGATAAGAAGAAAACCACTTCAAATAATATATA
>KZ808385.1:61701-82813 GCA_000696205.2 Oncopeltus fasciatus | reverse complement strand
TATATATATGTAAATAGAGGCATATCTCTTAATCTAAGACAGACATAAGAGCGCTATAAACAGTTTGAACAGTTCTAAAGACAATTTTATTAATTAACAAATCTTAATAAGTCTATAAAATGAATTATTTAGGAAATCTTTCACTCAAGACACAATGGATGATCATTTTGAGCCATCAATTACAGAAATTTTCGTTTTGTTTTGTCTATTCTGGCTAGTGTTGTCATTAAAGGATGAAGGATAAGTACCAATGTCAATGTTTTTAGTCTTTTTTTTTTTTTTTTTAAACTTTATTATTAATTACTTTCTACATGTTTTTTATCTAGTAATGTGCTGGTTAATATTTCTTAGTCTATGAAAATTTTTCATGATTTTAGGGTTTTAAAATGTTTTGAACTGATCAACAGTTTCAATTTTATGGGTTTGAGAAAACTGTTTGTCTTCATTATCTTTTAAGTTTTCATTGTATTCATCAATAATTCAGAGGGGTACATTGTGTTCAACGGAGAAGAATTTATGAATCCCATGAAGATAATTCTTAATATGTGTGAATTTATACTTTTTATTTAGTTTGTATTAGTTTATTTCCTCTTAAGCATAGGATTAAAATCAACCTGACAAATGAAAATTTGAAGAAATATTGCACCAAAACCCTATGAGCAATAAAGTATCACTACCTAAAGATTTAGTTATCACAATTGGTGGTTTACCTGAAACCGAGAATTGAAATAAAAAAAATTAGAACTTGCTGTAGTATGCAATTTTCAAGGATTGGGACGAAACTGCTTATTTTTTTATAGTATACTATTTATGTAATATATTTTAAGTTCAAAGTTATCACCAGGGATAATTATTGAAAAATGTAGTAACATTTTAAATTTAAACTTCATCTAAATATCTTCTTCTTTTTTTAAAATTAATCTATTTAAGGACTAAGTTGCTTAATATATGACACAATGTAATATAAACCCGTTCAAAAATATCTCATTTGGACTCAAAGTCTGAAAAATTTGTAAAAAAAAAACTTAGTAGAGAAAAATAGACAAAAAATCATACTTCCTCTTCTATTGCATAGAATAAACATAAAAAAAATATCAATAATACTCTTTATCCTTAGCATTATTTAAAACTTTAAGAGACATGTTGAAGAATTCTGAAGGTACGTACATGTATACAGCCTTTCTCGAGCATTCTTTCAGGAGTGTCATGAAGGTCAGCAAAATGTACTGCTACCTGGTGGTACATTGGAATGAGGTATTTCTCTCGGGCAGCTACCTTCTCCTCTATCTCAGCTCTCTCTTCAATGGAAATTTCATCTGCTAATCGTGCCCTCATCTCAATAAGAGCTGGGTCCAAACGAGCCATTGATTTCAAAAGATCTTTCTGTCGAAATTTGATTTCTACAAGACCTTCTGGTTCCAGAACACCGCCTCTATATTTAGAAAAAAATGTATTAAGATAATCATAGTCATGCAACCAGAAATAGAAATAAGTTACTGAGTAGCAATGACTTACTTTTACAAATACAATTTTCAGTACCTAGTTGCAAGGTTAAACAAATTCCCAACTGTTATCAGAACACCCGTGATACAAAAAAAAACAACAAAAAATGCACACTTATTTATTATTTAAATTTTATTAAAAATATTTAAAATACTGATATTGCAATGAATGATTATATCCATATATATGATCATACATAGGACCATCGTAAAAAGTCAACCTTCAATGGGCACTGTCACTAACATATTGGAATCCGTAGTCCACATCTACAGATAGCCACCCTATACATAACACACTTGGCACTGGGCAAGTTTATAATTATTGTTACAATCTAATGTTTTAAAACAAACCTGGAATCTGGGTCTGCATACAGCTCCATATATTTTGGATTGATAGTAGGATCAACCACTGCCCAAGCACCTCCTCTTAGCTCACCATTTGGAGGAATATATATTAAAATAGGCTGTTCATATTCCCTCAAACCATCAACAATATAAGCTCCAAACTTCATGATTTGCTCATACATATCTATAATAGGAGAAAAAAAAAACACAAGTTATAGAAAGGAATACAATTATTTTTTACTACACTAAATAGAATGTTACTATAGGGGTCAGGTCATCAGGCTAAGAAATAATAAATTTTCATTTTATAAAACTGATGTCTCAGTTTACAACACAAAGCATTATCAAGTTAAGTGGCAAAAGAGACATGACAGTCACTCCCACTATACCATTCAAGCAACAGTTACGGAAAATACATGCATACTATTGAGTTTAAATAAATTCATCTTAGAAACCTCAGTTTAAAGTCAACACACGTACCTTAACAAATTACTTACAGTATTTATTACTAACCAAATGATCTCAGATAAATTTGAATTAGAAAATGATAAATGCCCTAAACTATTATCACAAGTTTCCAAATATAATGTATTTCCATAAAGGTTTTCTCTTTTTATACTTCCCTAACATTAATAAGCATATTATGCATTTTATACTTCCCTAACATTAAGCATTATTAACTTGCAATATTTAATAACTATTAAAATATTTAATTTTAAATAAAAATTTTTACTTTCTGTCAATGCCTCACACATTTGAGTAGGATTTTAGTATATTTTTTTAAAACTAGTTTTTGTTTAATTGATTTATTCTTGCATTCAAAATAATTTATTATATTATAGTCATTTACAGTACAATTTAAATGGGAAAATATACATCCATATGGGGTAAAATATTCATTACCCCATATAATGTAGGTTTAATTCAAACAATACTGTCCTTCTAACTATACTAAAGAAATCTTTAATCATAATCATTATTACCATATACTAATTATTAGAGTTGCTACAGCCATATAATAACTTCAATTGTTTTTATTATTACTTGGTATCATTTTCTGCAAAGTCAATATCATGCTCAAAACAGAATAAAGAGGAAAATAGTAATTAGATTTATCATTTAGTTTTAGCAGGGTACAAACCAAAGCCGTTTTTATTTTTTTTAATTAACAACTGAATTATAAAAATTAGTGCTTTTACCCTTCATTCCACCAGAAAACCCTCTCCAGTTAGCAAATATAATAAGTGGCAGGTTTTCCTTTGAAAAATCTTTTATTGCCTGAGAAGTCTTGTATGCAGAATCAGGAAACCACACTTGACCAGCTTGAGAGACTGTCTGAAATATATACAATAATATAAAGCATTTCTATATTAAATAACATCAAAATAGACAACTAAATTTAATTTCAGTACCTGAATTATTTTAGAATAATTTTTACTGGTTTACAATCTGCACATTTAAATCAAATAAATAGAAAAAGTAGTGAGTTCATGGTAAACTCCCACTGAGGCATTGTGAAAAATAAAAACAATAATTATTAGATTTTTTTTTGTTGAGG
The DNA here is from genome assembly GCA_000696205.2 of Oncopeltus fasciatus. Lineage (NCBI taxonomy): Eukaryota > Metazoa > Arthropoda > Insecta > Hemiptera > Lygaeidae > Oncopeltus > Oncopeltus fasciatus. The sequence continues at coordinate 79,408 of KZ808385.1, read as the reverse complement.
TTAGGTCAAGGTAGTACCTATTCTACCTTGGCTGAGCCCCAACAAAAGAAACATCTATTAATAATACTACGGTAAAAAAACAAAACAATCTATCTCTATTTAAAAACAATCATTTTTAACAATTAGTACTTTCCCTCTTTAAAAGCATTAATTGGTAAATATTATTAAACTATGTTCAATCATTATTTAAGGTCCCAGTTATGGTACTAACTATATCAGGCTTTATTAAACAGATGTCATCAGTCTGCCTTCTATGGCTGGAGGTAAATTATTTGGAAGAGACATTTTTGATACAAAGGGATGAGGGCTAACATAGAGCTAAGCAAGTAAGTGCTCTGACGGTTTGACAAGTGCTGATACAGGAAACTAGATGAGAAATTGAAGTGTGAGTTACTTAATGAAACAACGAGAATACAAAATCATACTCTTCCTCTTACTCTAACTCCTGTATGCATACATAATTCTCTGCTAGTGCATCACTCTCATGAAAATAATTTTCCTGCAAACCAAATATTCCAATTTCCAATAAAGGAAATTACCTATATCCAATATGTTATAAAATAGTATAAAATGCTAATTAAACAGATATTTACAAGTGACTAGGTACAAACAAATAGCATTAGTATTTTTACAGAATAAGTTGTGAGTGTGGCACAAGTACACTTCATTAAGTGATGCTTCACAAGTATTAAGATATACAAATAATATAGAATTATTACTTTGGCTTCTGAATCTGGATTAGCAGGATCAGCAGGAAGCTGAACTTCTACAGTCCTTGTCTCAACTGCAATCACACCAACAGGGATCCCACCCAATCTTGCTCGACCAACAACAACCGTCTGTGCCCAAGCCTGCATTATCTCATCCCAAGAGTTGTGATCAAAGAATCCACTCTCCCATATGTCTGGGTTATCTACCAAAAGAACAAATATGTTTTTAGATTCTATAATAATTTCTTAAAGTTTATACTTTAAAAACTCGGTCTTCAGGGACCTCTGGCAGTATCCACATGATAAGTATTATCACACAAAAGTAAATTTTAAAAAAAATGGAACAAAATATTTCTTGAATATTAATGAATGAATTCTTAGTAATAGTTAAAGAAGTAAGCAATGCTTGGTAATTTATTTGGAAGCTCCTGACTAACAAAATTTAAGCTTTAAAAACTATTCTATAATACAGATGAAACAAAGAGTAAAATTAGTCATGGATTCAGAGATAAAAGATAAAAAGAAAAAGGCTATTTGAGTAGCATCAATTAAAGCCTTTTAATATTGAGCATTATGAAGAACAACTGACATTCAATTCAAAATTATAATTAGTAAATAAAAGATAAATTTGAAAAATGCAACAAATACATATACAAAAGTTATAAATTTTATTTTAAAATCTCTTTAAATATACATTCTTGAAGGAAAATAAGAATTATAAAAAAATGTGGAAGAATTTAAATAAATTTTGCTTAACACTTATTGTAAGACTACAATATTGACATTGAAATATAATTTGGTGCTGTTATTTTTTAAAGTGAACTTTCTGAGTTTAAAATTTGGGTTGAAAACTTCCAACTCACTTAACCATATTATTTGAAATTTTGAAAAAAATTAAATACAAGAGCAGGGTTCCCTCTATTTTCTCTATTTTTTTTTTTTCTCATTTTAAAAATCTTACTCCTCATTCCAAATACTAGGTCTATGAATAATATTAAGTAAGAAACACATGACTAATAACATTTAACTTCATATACCTAACATACAACCAATGAAAATATAACAAAAAATCAGAGTGTTATAAGATTGTAAGAGTACTAGAATGATAAATTTAGCCATTATTATAATTTCAATTTCTGACCAAGCAAGCATAATTATTTTTCCTGATTGTATATATTTTAAAACAAAAATCAAATTTTAATGGGGAAGAATTGAAGTTTTGAATTTTCAGGTCATAAATAATTTATTTTTTTTAAAATAAACTATTTTTTTAATTTATTTCAGAATTTCTGTGATTAGTATTACCTCAAGTGGCTTCTTCTATAGAGAAAAGAATATAACTCAATTTTGACAATCCATCTTGTAGTGTAGGTCACATCTGGATATAGATTGTATCCTGAGTAGATGACTAGTTTTGAACTTTGTTTGGGACAGACATTTCTACTAACTTCTCTTGAGGTTAGTAAAACATATTCTGGCTTTTACTTGCAGTGAGAGAGCTGAGATTTTTATATAACAAAAACTTAAAAACCTTCCTGGGATAGTTAAATGACCACTACCAGGAAAAATTAGCTTATTTTCTTGATTGCCCCATATGTAGCACTACCAATGCTTGCTTATATAGTCCAAGGAATGTTATGAGTTAATTTTCTTTCTCAGAAAATGGCCCCTAAGTAAAGTTTCATATTTAGTTCCTCCTCTAACAACTACAAGCTTAATATATTAAATTAATTTTGTTAAGTTATTTGTGGCAAAATTTAAGATTAATAAAAATAATGTTCATGTCCATAAAATTTAAATATTTTTACACTATTACTATATTGTTTTTTAACTTACTAGGATTAGGCCTCCCAGCAAGCATCCAGCGAGGGTCATAAGGTGCCTTTGTAGGCATGTAAGCTATCTCTCTGTCACAAGGATCCACAGGTGTGATGATAGGTAATGAAGAATATTTATCCTGTTGGAAAAAAAGGTTACACTGGATTATTAACTGACTAGAGAAACATTCTATGCGAAACTGTCACTGTCATTACAAAAATCCATCACACAGACACAGTAACTGCATAAACTTGAATAAAATAAAACTTTATTATTAATTACTTTCTACATGTTTATGAATCTAGTAATGTGCTGGTTAATATTCACAATATAAATGAATTTTTAAAAAACAAACAAACAAAATATAAATAGATAAATAAATNGAATATTAATATATATATATATATTTTTTTATTTAAAAATTAAAAAAAAGAAGAAGGAAGAACTTAGCGTGTACTTCGCAAGATGGAGATGTCCATTGGCAAAACTCTGAAATCTCTGTTTAGAATACACAGGTTGCTTTTTTTTTTTTTTTTTCATATTATTTTTATAAAGTGTTGGCAATGAGAAATCACAGGGCCATTTCCTATTCAGGCGACGTAGTGGATTATCAGGATGGGTACTACTGGATACAGTTTAAATTAAAGGATGGGATGCATGGAAAGGTCTGAGTGGAATTTATTAAAACTGGTTGTAATGACGTCTTTAACTAAAGGGATTTTAAGGTCATTGTGGAGTAAGGAGCTTGCGACGTAATAGGGTGCATCAACTATGATTGTGAGGATTTTGAATTGGAAGGACTGGATTCTTGTTGTTGGATGGTTTAGCAGTTCCCCACAGTTCGACTTCATAGGTCTAGATAAGTCTCAGTAACGTCTTATAAATGGTAAGTTTGTTGGTCACAGTTAAGGTTGATTTATGGCTTAGTAGCTTGTAGAGTTGTCCAAATCTCCTATTTAGTTCCAGTCTTTTGATTTTTGTAAGTGTATTCCATGTTAGACAGGAGTCAAGATGAAAGCCTAGGTACCTGACGGAATCAGAAGTTGGGATAGGGATGTCATTAAAGTAAATTCTGCCAGGTTTTTTATTCCTTTATTACGTGTGAACGTAATATGAGAGCATTTGCCTTTGTTGAACTTAAAGCCCCAGCACTGGTACCAACGCTGAATGTCCAACAGATGCTGTTGGAGATTTTTCCTGGCAGTAAGTGAGTCAGCATAGGAAGAAAGGATTGCTTGATTATCTGCAAAGGTTGCAGGAGTGTGTTAGGATGTAATGGGATATTGGCAGTGTAAAGGATAGGCCCGAGCACACTACCTTGTGGAACTTCCGCCTCCACTTGGTAATAGTCGGAGTTATCTAATCCTTGCCGGACCCTGAAGAATCGATTGGTTAGGTAGGAGCAAAGGATAAGGTAAAGAGTGCTTGGGAGGATGGATTTTAATTTGAACAGTAGTCCGCGATTCCAGACCCTGTCAAATGCTTGCGACACATCAAGGGAACACCAACGCAGTACTGTTTTTTCTCGAAAGAGGAAGATGTGCAATCTACAACACAAAACACCTGTTGGACCGTGGAGTGTTTGGCTCGGAAACCAAACTGGTGTTTTAGAAGTATTTGGTGAGCGTCTAGGATTGGTATTAGCTTTTTAAGAAGAAGCTGCATAAACTAAGCCGATTTTCCATAATTTATTAAGATGGACCTGAGAGTAAAGGACATTCATACATATCTTTCTTAGAGCTTAAAATAACAAAGATATTAAGATTTTAAATTTTGCTCTTTCTCATACCTCCCCACTCCCCCTGACTGGTTTCAGTACTTAACGACTCACCCAAATATTTGCAAAAAGAAGGTTAAATACTAAATTTGTTTTTACTATTTTGAAAATAGGTGATGCTAGTGGTAAAGATCTATTAAAATTATTCAAAACTCACATTAAGTAATACGTAGCTTGAAGTAATTGATAGACATTTTTAATATAAAATTANAACGTTGGCAGATAATCCTTCATTAAAAAAATACATTTCTTTATTTGTGTTTTTTTGGATCTACCTCGACCGAACCCCAACTAAAATCATCTTAGAATAATATCTACGGTCAACAAACTCTCTTTTTGAACATACAAATTAATTATATATTATCATTTATTTTACTAAATGTTTGTTCAGTAAGGGAATCTGCTTAGTTGATGTTACTTCTACTTCATAGAATTCTTTTAAATCCAAGATAATTTTAGATTTAAATTTTGTTGCATTAAGAAAAAAATTTTATCTTCTGATCATAAAAATCATTCTGTTCAAATGTTAGTTTTCAAGTAAACATGAACATTAAATGATCAGTGTGTGTTCAAAACATATTATGCCATATACTAAAATAATCAACCTCAAAGTGACAAGTTATATTTTATAAACTTACCACACCAGTCTTTGGATCCAAAACTTCTTTATACATGTATATTTCTAAAGAATAACCAGAATCATTGGCAAGGCAGAGTCTAATGTTGCTATTCTTAGCTGAAGGAGTGGGACGGATTGTCATTCGTAGCTCAGCTTGTAAGACCCTCAATTTCCAAAGTCTAGGCCCATAACGCAGCACCATATTAGTAACGCTTTCTTCGATCTGCAAATATTTTTTATTATAATAGATTATAACTGTTGATAATATGAACTAAATTTTTATTTGATTGTATTAAGAACACCTCATCAATAACTAATTGTCAGAGAGTTATGTTTCATTACCAGTATTATTTATATCAATGACCTACCAATAATTTAAATAGAATACCAATAAATGCTCTAAATTTAATAGAGAGACAAGAAATGTCTTGAGGTTTATTTTTATTGAAAGTGAAATGAATATAATTACTTCATCCATATTTATTGGTTAAAAATTTTATATACCCCTTATATTTATATTATACCCTTATGAAAAATAATTTTTAGGCATTTAAATAAAATGCTAAATAAATAAATTGTTAACCTTTCCTGGATCCATAATAACAGTAGGCACAAAATTCAAGAAAATGTGGTTACAGTCAGTTCGCCTTGCCAGGGGGTGAGAAAATGCAACTTCAAGCTCATCCATTGCTTCAAGAAGAACTCTTTCACCTTCATTCTGCAGATACTCAAAAGAGGCTTCCTTTGTTATCAAATCTGAATGTCTAATGATTGATCTGATGAAGAAACGGAAGTCAGTAACTGACTGACCCTTAGCAACCTACAATAGAAAACCATGGTAATAAGTCGTCATAGATCATGATATCAAAAATCACTTACGCTTTTATTTAAAATTAAGAGAATCCAGTAAAAAGAAAAAAATATTAACATAAATACCTCAAAATTGACTTTTGAAAATAAAGTTAATTATTTTAAAATGTTACATTCATTATGTCAAAAATCAATGAATTCTAATAAATTCTAAATATATGAAAAATAAATGAAGAAAACAATTAAACAACTAAATAAATTAAATAATAATTACAAGATTAAATTATAGATTAAAATAAATTAATAACATATACTAGTATTTAAATGTGGCACAAATATCACAAATGATTAAAATTCAATAACAATTTTTTTTTAATTATTAAAATTGATCAATGTATATATGATTTAGCAACCAATCTTAATTTTATAGATAAATTATATTGTCAAATTACCTTCGCTTTCCCTAGATAAAGATACATTTTTCTATTGGCAGTTGGAAGAGCTTCAAGGTCGTAATTTCTCATTCTGTTCAATTCAAGCTGGAAAGCCATTCCAGGTTCTAAATGGCGGTATATACGATCTTCCATAAAATTGTCTACATTTCTATAGGTAAAGAGTTTTGGAAACTGGCGCCTGAAATTATTATTAATTTTGTAAGTGATTTACTTTCAGATGCTTATTTCTGAGACTTTTGGATAAAAATATATCCAATCTTCCTGTTAAGAACAATTATTATTTGCTTTAAAAAAAATTTAACTGTTTTAAATAAAAATTAATTGGGACAAATAATAATATATAAAATTAAATTTAAATAATAGTCTTGCTACTCATAAACATTGACACACTCAGCTCAGGCTTCTTTTACCCGAAGAAGAGGCTTCTTGAAGAAGAAGAACAATTTAATAAAGAAGCCCGAGCTGAGACAAAGCAGGTACTGCAGATGATGCTGTGACATCGAAAAGCCTTAAATAATAAAAATATTTAAGAGGAGCTAGACTTTCATTTAAATTTAAATATTGCATAAAAAATCACCACCCCAGCATAAAAATGAATGAATAATAATAGACTTTAATTTTTGGAGGGCACTCGGCAGCATTTGGACTGCTATTGGTACCGAAGTTATATATATGCAATTCAAAAGAGAGGAGGATTTTAGGATTCCAAGTATTTGTAGTCAGGCATGTTGTTGACAAGATGACATGGTTCTGCAGCCCTTTTTTTCCCACCTTAGTAGTAAACTTGCTTCACCCGCAAGAGGTCATTGTTTGTAAAATAAAATTTAGTGCTTTAGTCGCAATAATATAAGCTCAAGGTGGGCTCATATTTAATTAAAACATAATTAAAATTATGGCTGAAAGACAAATTTTAAACTTTTAACTTGCAATCCTTTCGAGTTAACGGATAAAGCTCAAATGAAATTAGGAATTATGTTGGGAGTGATAGGTAGGTGATGAAACCTAAATCATAAATCTTATAAATATTATTTTTTTGTGGTATTTAATCCCATGTAAATTTTAACAATTTTAGTGCAAGGGAACAGACTAAAAAATTTAACTGTCCCAGCCAGGACATCCTGGCCTAACTGTCCTGGCTGGAAAACAGTTATATTTTTTATTATGTTCCCTTGCACTAAAAACTGCCTAAATCATAAATTTCATAAAATTTGGTTCTGTTTTTCAAAATTAATTTTTAGTATACCATACCACATATATTTTTTATTATATTTATTTTTTGAATTCTATGATAACTGAAACATAAAACAAAGATTNTAAGTTAATAAAAAAAAAAAAAAAAAAAAGTTACTAAATAAAAGATAAAAGACTGGATAAATAACAACTATGCTAACAGCTCTCCTACCCAAGATGTCTACATTATTATTAGAATAGCACATTGTCTTCGGCTGCTCTGAATTCTTTAAGGACCATAGAATGGTGAATAAAGAAGTAAATGATTGTCATAGAAGATACCAAAGACAAAGTCAAACTTAGAATGCTCAGCAGTTCTATGTAATCAAGCAGTAAGACCATTACTGATAATTGTACACTGTCCCTCGGCAACTCATTAGTAGTCTCGTTATAAGAACAATTCCAAAATGTGAAGTGGTCAAATTTTTCTTGAGTTCGCCCTTACCAAAAGCTAGAGTAAACTGTCTACAGCAATTCATTACCTGCTGGGATATAAAACTAACTAGAGATTCTGGACCTCCCACTCCTGCTGGCAGGAAAAGTCTACAGGCACAACTTAAGTTGATAATTTTTTTTTTTGTGATATTTAATCCCACATAAATTTTAACAATTTTTAGTGCAAGGGAACAGAATAAAAAATGTAACTATCCCAGCCAGGACTTGAACCTGGATCTCCTGCTATCCGGGCCGGTGCGTTTTCCATTTACGCTACCGAGACAAGTCTGATAAGTTATTAAATTCCCCGCAATAGTGTCGAGAGTCTAACCTCCGAGGCAGACGAATATATCGTCTTATACTCGGAAGAGCTGACATTGTCAAGCTGTTTAAATGACTCTCGTTATTTACTTTTAAAATTTAATTTTAGAAATTTTTTGTGGTGGTATTTAATACCAAATTTTAACAATTTTTAGTGCAAGGGAACTAAAAACTGTAAACTTAAGTTGAGTTCCATTCATTAATAACCCTCTCACTGCTAAAATAGAACACTAGAAAGGGAAGCAACAACAAAAACTGCTTAAAACAGCAGCAAAAACAAATACAATTCTTATAATATCATATTGTTAATTATTAAGCTATATTAAAAATTACATGCTGGTAGAAAGCAAAGTAAATGTAAACTAATTACTAAACCGATAATTAATTAAATAAAATAATTTTTGGCTCTGAATAACATTTAAAATCTTTACCTTAGGAATGTAAGACAGCCATTTCAATATGGCAGCAACACCATCTAGATCTCTAGGTTCCGTTCTATGAGAGATTCCATTGTTATACATAATCTGAATTCCTCCAAGTTGATTGTTAGAAGCATATACTTCTCTTCCTAAGAGCTGAAATAAAAAATAAATAAGAATATTTTTATTGAGTAACAAAAAGGGGCTAATGCAGCCAAGTGTAAAGAAGTTAGATTAAATACTTTCATGTATTATTTAATCTAATATAAAATAAAATAATTAATCATAACATTATTTTGGGATAGAATCCATTAAATGATAGAAAATTAATATAATTTCAATGCTGTCTTTCAGAGATTGAAGAATCAATACCCAATTGTAGACAGTTTAATTTTATGGATAATAAGCTTCATTAATATTTCAGTAAATAAAAATTTGAAAGCATAGTAAACTTCAAATAAAAATAAATAAACCCAAATAGAAATTTAACAAATAAATAAGGAAAAGGGTAAACCTATTTTTTTCACTTAAAGGATACATTTTTTTCATTTTAATGCTGGGTATATTATAATACCAAGAGTTTCATAATCAAAGAATACAGTAGATATCTGGATCCCTCCTAAACTTTTGTTACTTTAGAATGATTATTAATAATTAATAATTATTAGCTATGTTACAAATAATTTGTTAATAAATGTTTATGGTAAATTGTTTAAACATAACAGAATACAAAAAAAAACTTAACTAATTATGAGGAGAGATCAGTTAGGAATTCGGTCTTGAGAGCTGAAGAATTAAAAATGATTTGTAAACCAAAATTTTTTTTCATTTTAGCCATTTCGGCCTAAATTTCAGGCCTTTATCAGGGAAAATGGGGTGATGGACCTGCTCTACAGTAACTAAATAATAACTGAACTCATCAATCATAATTTAACTAATTATGGTTTCACAATGGCTAACAAGAAGTCTTTAATGAATTATGGTAATTCCTTTGAAATTTTTTATTTAAATTATCAACATAACTTACAACTAATTGCTTATTTATTTTAAATAAATACTGAGCATTGAGAGTATAGTATAAGAAGCTTGCTTTCATTTTTATTTCCCGACTGCAACAGTTGAAAAAAAAAAATCTTAAATTATGTAGGTTCCAATAAAAATCAAAACAGATTTTAAGAATTTGAAGTGAATTTAAAAATTTAATAAAATAAAGCTCGAACAGATGAGATGAAAATATTTCTCTTTTAAACTATTTAACAATGGCTGTTAATTCAGGTCAGCTCTAAATTACATGTTTGACATATAAAAGACAATATTTATTAGATACAAGATATGCAAAGGGAACCAAAAAAAATCTTACTACCTCAGCTGGGACTCGAACCAGGGTCTCCTGCTTTCCAAGAAAGTATGTTGACCACCGATCCATAGCGGCTTGCCTCAGTGGTGTAGGGGTCAGCATACTTGCTCGGAAAGCAGGAGACCTGAGTTAGAGTCCCAGCTGAGGTAGTAAGATTTTTTTTCTCGCTCTCTTTGTATTTATTGTATAAAATTTAATGTGGGATTACAAACCACAATTAATACCATTATTTAAATATTTATTTTTTTTTTTACATTTATATATTATAGATTTGTTTTGATAGATTAAGAAATTAACTAATTTCTGTTTGTCTGTTTGAGTTATCCTTTGAAAATGTAAGAAAAAGGGAATAATGTGGAAAGGCAAGGGGCTGAAACTTAGTTCAGCTAAGTTTTAATATTGGTAATAGTTTCTTAAAAATCAGTGTAATTTTGATAATAGAATTTACAATAATATCTACTAACATAAATAAGGTTAAGAAGTAAACTATGCTCAATCATCAGCCAAATTCACAAGCATATAAAGCAATAAACCTCAAAGACCACATGAACTTTGATAAGAAGCAACAATACTTTTATAAAAGGGTTTATATTTATTTAAAAAAAATTAAGCAGCAAAAATAAAATCTAACCTTATTAAGGGCACTATAACCAGTAAGAATGATATGAGAATTCTCAATCTGGATTACTCTTTGACCAAGTCTCACAAGGTATGATCCAATACCGATGGCACGACAAGATACCATTGATATTGTCACCACTTCCCGATAGGCTTCTGATGTTTCTCCAGCAATCATGCCAGCATACCTTAAATTTTCAACACCAAGTCCATCTTCCTTACCTTCAAAATATAAAATTGTTTGAAAATATTATTAAGTATAATTTTCTTCAGCTGAGGCTATTTTTATTATAAACAGAGTTAACTCCAACATAATATCAGTGATTAACCGATTTCAAAGATGTTTACTAAATGGATTAAAAATAATTTTGCCCAATATATTAAAAGATAACCTATAAATGTTTTTAATTATTATTTTGTTTAATTAAATCATTTAATAAAAATAAAGAAAATATATTCCCTTAATGCCATTACATAGGTGCTGTTAAGAATTTATAAAATTTTATTTTAGTTTATTGAATAAAAATATTAGAAACTAAATACTGATTAAACTTCCTTAATTGAAACATGTGTGTTAGTATTTATTATAATACTAGAAAAAACATATCAATTCTCTATTTATATTTGTTCTCAAATTAATCTGGACACTATAATTTGAAAATTGAAAAAATATTGAAATTTAAATGTGAGAAAATGTAGAAAGTAGCAAAACTTCCTAAACTTTAAAATTACAATACAACATTACAATTAAGAGTTTTAGGAGAAGGAAATTTTTGTTGCAATACATATTTAACAATTTTTTTTAATTGCACTAAATAATTTATTTTATTTAATAAGCATCTTTTCATTTAATTATGTTACAAATCATACAATAAATAATCTATAATCACATGGATTAGTAAGAAAGAAAATTAGGATAGGCTAAAATAATCTTGATTTTCTAAAGAAAATTATTTTCAAAACTTAGGTGACATGGTTGGAGGTTCTGTGGCCGTTGAGTCTTATACAGGAAAAATTAATCAGGGTTTCGGCCAGGATCAGAAAAATAAATTACTCCAAAATTGTTGGGTAATTATTTTATTATTCCCGACATTGCCAGCAGTCCTGGCCTCTGAGCCTTTCCTTAAGAAAAGGCTGATTTCGGAATGTGTGCACATCAATCTCAGTCCTATCTCTATTAATGATAGGCAGGACAAAAACAAAATTTCCTCAGCTTATTGTAATATTTTCCGTATAATTCATCAGAAAAATTCAGGTAAACAATCCCCGGCATCTACCTGCCTTTGAAATGCACCGAAAAAAATCCCCTCCCATCCCCTTTTCACCGGTTGCATCTCTCTTTAGCTCTTGACTCTGAGATATGACAATAAACCTTCCTTGGTGATCTCTCCAGACATCACTATCGGTACATATAAAGTTTTTAAATATAACATTAACATTTATAACTTATATTGTTTCATATTTGTATGGTTTAGTTTAATCTGTAAATCTTTTTCTGTCATATAACATACCTCATCTCTATATGTTCATTCCAATCTATAATTTTATAAGTGTATTGTATTTCAGCCCTGAGGATGTACACACTAGTTTTGGAGTATTTTATTTTTCTGATCCTGGCCGAAATTCTGACTAATTTCTCCAGCATTTCAAAAACTTAGTTTTATTTTTAATACATGGAACATTCTCTTATCCACATAAAAATAAGGATAAACATAAAGCTAATTATTATTACATTTTAATATATTTTCTGAGAATAGACTAAATTATTCATTTGAAAAACAAATAATTAAATATCATACCTCAGGTATAATTTATGACATAACGAGGCAATGACAGATTTGTTTCTCTCTTAGAAACATTTATCTATTTTTTTTTTAAATAGATAAATGTTTCTAAGAGAGATCTTATTTGCCACTAAAAACCAACAACAAAAATTCGAGTGTTTAAAATTTCATTAATTGGAGAAGCACAATGAATCCACTAACTTATGCAGTTTTTTCCTCAAAAAATGGTATTAATATAGAAATATGTGAGTAGTTTGTTGCACTAGTTATTTTGAAGATCATATGATTTCATAACATCCAAAAAGATGAAGAAAAAAATGTGGTGAACCTCAGTAAATTATAATTAAATTTAATTTCATANTTCTCGTCTTTCTCGTAAGTTAGGCTCTCGCTAATGTAGAGGGAACTGAATGAGATAGCTGGCTGGTCCTTGTGGTGTAATGGATTAATTTGCATTCCAGCCCGGATAGCAGGAGGTCCAGGTTCGATTCCTGGCGAGGACAGATAGTTTTTTATTTTCTGTTCCCTCTCATTAATTGTTTAAAAAATATTAATCATAAATGTTAAAAAATAAAGGGTAAACCCTCTAAAATATTTTTATAATTTTCCTATTCATTCTTTTTAAAAATAATACACAAATCACAATTCTTTGACAACCACTAAAATAAGATAAAAATGTATTTGTTTTTCTTCTTATTTTATCCTGAACAGATAAATTGCTGTAGAAGTATATAAGACACTTACTTTTACATCTTCAGGTTCACCAACAACCCTAGGAGCAGGGTTGTCGACGCTGATAGAAAGAGATGTACTGAGTGAAGCTGTAAGAGAGGTGGACTCACTTCCTCCATCAATTGCCTCTAAGAGGCGAGGAGGAACTCCCAAAGGTGGAGAAGTGAATTCCTCCAATGTGTCCAAAATTTCATCAAAGTATGATTGAAACTTAGCAAATGAATCAAAAGCAGCCATGCATCCTGTTCTCTGAGGTGAGTGCACTATAGTTGGCGAGCCAGGAGCGCTCATGGTACACAACTTCTGCCTGGGACAATGAAAATACATAGAAGTAAATCATTGCATAAGTGTCTGATAAGCTATTAAAACTTTGTAGGATAATTTTTTTAAAATAAATTATCTTAGTAAAGTGAAGGAAAAGTTCATCTTCCTCAAGTATAGCTTAAGCGGAGGACTGTTCAATAAGGAGAATTTCTTACCCTTTAGCAATATGAAATGATATTCAGTTAAATAACCATAAACAGTCATTGCCCAACAACCGGTTATTAACCTGATTACCAGTTCATACCAAATAAACATTTATCCACTAGTAACTGGATATCCTCTCACAATGCTTAACACACACTTTAAAGAATAGAATTATAGACAAATAAGAAACCATTCAATTCTTCTTAAATAAGAAACCAAAATACATATTATTACAATTGATTTATCGGGAAACATACATTTTGCTTTTGACTTATCATTAGGTGTAAGTAGCATTTATCATGTCATGTAATCAATCGTGCAATTAACAGTTTAGTAATAATCAGATAAAAACTGTTTAGCAACTACCAAGTGACTATTGGTATACCAGTTTTCAGGTGGTAAGTTGATGAATAGTTATAATCATAATTCTGTATGCTAAGTTGGTTATTATTACAAAAAAATATTTTATTTAATTATAAAAAACCAGTGAATTGGATCAAAAACAACATTCTTTTTAGTAATAAAGAAACCCATCTAAAACAACTCAGAATAATTTTACAACTCAGAAACACAGTGAAGAGCTTTAAAATTTAATTTTTTAAGGGCCATATGCCAGATAGATATTCCTAAGAATTATGAAAAATGGAATTGAATTTGATAACTATGGAATACTTTAAAATTTAAATTCAATAAGTGATTGTTTTATACTTCTCTTTTAATATAAGTTTACTCATAATTTGATTTTTAAATAACTCATTTAGAACAAATTGCTTTAAAACAGATCATTTATTTGAAAGTTCACAATGAAGAAAAGTTACAGCCAGTAAATAAGTGACTTTATCAGCATCACTAATATTAATTGTTTATATTTAAAATAAGTTTCTGAGAAGATTAGAAACCAATATGTTTAAATTTCAAATTACAATGTGTTTAAAATAGAATTAAATTTGATTTTAAATGCCCACCTAACAACTATTATAAACCAACTAATGAGTCTCTCAGATTTTGAAATTATTCATCTCAAGAGCAATAAACAAATTTTTAAAATAATTTATAATTTTTGATAGACATACTTAATATTTTATTAATTTTTTTTTTTTTTTTAAACANTACTTCTACTTCATAGAATTCTTTTAAATCCAAGATAATTTTAGATTTAAATTTTGTTGCATTAAGAAAAAAATTTTATCTTCTGATCATAAAAATCATTCTGTTCAAATGTTAGTTTTCAAGTAAACATGAACATTAAATGATCAGTGTGTGTTCAAAACATATTATGCCATATACTAAAATAATCAACCTCAAAGTGACAAGTTATATTTTATAAACTTACCACACCAGTCTTTGGATCCAAAACTTCTTTATACATGTATATTTCTAAAGAATAACCAGAATCATTGGCAAGGCAGAGTCTAATGTTGCTATTCTTAGCTGAAGGAGTGGGACGGATTGTCATTCGTAGCTCAGCTTGTAAGACCCTATATAAAAAGATATTCGACAGAATGTTATATTCAATTTGCATAGACTGTCTCAATGAGTACAAAATGTCAAATGAAAATTACATTAATTTAGAGAATGTCTAAAGGGCCAATGGATAAAGCAAACAGTTTCGTGATATTTTAATAATCTTCAATACTTAATTTATAAGTATTGTGATATTTGTTCTCAAAAGATCATAATGAAAAATCATTTTTATATAGCAATTATAAAAAAAAGTCTTATAAAACCAAGCGTTTTACACAGGTATTACCTCACTCCTAATTGTTCAATTTCAATGTGCTGTGTATTTCATCAAATTCAAGATTTCAAAGGACTGCAAATGTTTTAATCCTATTCTATACTTACCAATACATAACAACCAGTTTAGAGCATTCTCTAAGCTTGTTAAATCACATTCGACTTCTTAAAAAAAAAGCCTTAGTTCAGTTATAAGCCTTAGTTTGTTACATTGTTACAAAGAAAAACATGACAGTGTCCTACAAAATTCTCTTAATTTATAAGCATTACAAAAAAAATTCACAGCCACTGAAGCAACTCGAGAAATTATTCAATGTGAAGGTGAAGGTTCCCTTAACCAGAGCACTGTGCAGTTTTGGTTTGTAAAATTTAACAGTGGAAATATGACACTAGAAGAACAACTCTTAATTATATAATATAATGGATAGTGATGATTCTGCAGGGAAATGTTGGGTCAATCCATCCATAAGTACTAGCAATTTTGCCAGGTAGTGTGTTGTTTTGAATGACGCTATTAGTCACCATCTACAGAAGGTGACAAATAGCAGTAGACAGGTCACATACAAAACTCAATCCCCAGTAATCAGCTAAGAGGTTAGAAATTTGTAAAAATTTATTTAAAAACCCTTCAGATAATAGAGTTTACTATTATTATTTATTTATCACACGAAGAAAAGTGATTTTACTGGTGAAATCCGAATGCCCATAAGCAATGGCTAGATCGCAGTCAAACTGCTTTTCTAATAACTGCAATTTGGAAAAAAAAATCCATGCTTTGCATTTTTGAAATTTTAAAGTTGTTATTCATCATGAATTTGTTTCTAATGGATGATCTAAGAATTCTGTACTCTAGTGCGAAAAACTGGAAAGATTATAAGCAAAGTTGTCTGAGTGTTATCCTGCTTTGATTAACTAAAAAGGAGTTGTATTATTATATTAAATAATCATTATATTTAAACAAGATGATTGTCCTTAAACTTCCCGTAGAGCCAAAAAAAAAAGTTTAAAGAACTTTATGGGTTCTAACTCCTTTCTCATCTACCATATAATAATAGGACTACTACTTGTTTTGATCCATAGCCTATAAAGGAAAAAATTTGATAATTTTGCGGAAGTTGAAATTGTGGTCCAAGAGTTCTTTGATAGACATCCCAAGAAACGGTATAAGCATGGTTTTGAGAAATTGACTAGCACATGCCTAATGTTGGTAGATAACAATGGACTAAAAGGTGTCCTAAAATTAACACAAAATTTGAATTAAATAGAAAACACAGTTTTAGTCTTTTTATTGTTATTTTTTTTTATTGAATCATAAAGTTCATAGGATAGGGTTATTTATGGAATAACACATCGAACAATGGCTTCCATGGCTTAGCTTGTTCATGCATTCCCTTTTGTCAAAATTTTCTATAACCGTTTCGCATAAATGTGGCTGAATTTCATTGATGCAGCATTGAATCTCCTTCTTTAATGCACGGGTGGTTGTAGGCTTGTTGGCTTAGATCTGTGATTTCAAATAACCCCATAAAAAGAAATCTAAATGGGATGTAAAATTACACAATCTAGGGGGCTAATTCTGATCCCCGAAATGAGAGAGTACATGACCTGGAAATGGCTCATGCAGAAATTGAATTGTTTAACGGCCTGTATGGCAAAAACATTTGCCCGGTGTGTTATTCCATAAATAATCCTATCCTATGTACTTATGATTCATTAAAAAATAACAAAAAGACTATAAACTGTGTTTTCTATTTAATTCAAATCTTGTGTTAATTTTGGGACACCCTATACTTTGAGTAGTAATTATATTTTATATCTGAGACATAATAATACAAATAAATAATTCGTGAGAGGGAACAGAATAAAAAAATCTATCTGTCATACCTTATATTGTCCGTCTTCCTTGGTTTCTGTATATCTCCCGTTGGCGAGCGCTTTCGGACACTGTCCATCTTCTGGCCGAATACAAACGTTCACTGTCACGGTCCGTATTCAACGGAGTTGAATACGGACCGTGACAGTGAACGTAGCTGTAGGGGTCACTTTTGTCGGTGGTCAGGTATGTTGCATGTGCGAGTTGAGGGTCATCGTCCATTATTCCAGGTATAAGTTGAGGTAGGGATTAGTTGTAATCCCCTTTGTTGAGGTGTCCTAAGTGTTTCGAAAGTTTTTTGTAAATGTGTTTGTTTGCCTATGGATTATGCTGTCTTCTGTCTTTTTGCGTTGTCGTTGGTTTGTGCGTCGTCTGTTCGTTTGCGTTTGTGTGTTCGTTTTAGTAATAATAGCGGTCTAAATATTGTGTCCGATTGTGTGTTAAGTTGTTCGTTAATTATGTTCTTGTCCGCTGTCCTTGTCTTGTAGATTTCCATATTTTCTAATATGTCCATCTTCCGTCCCTTCTGTTGTTTGTGTAGCAA
>KZ808385.1:45401-57496 GCA_000696205.2 Oncopeltus fasciatus | reverse complement strand
GTCAATAACTTGTTTTCATAGTATTTTCTTCCTCATCTTAACTTCAAATAAGTTAATTCTCTCAGTTATATAATGACATAAAATAAATAAGATTTATTGAATTTTCTTCATTGGAAACTTGAAATCTTTGTTCATAAAATAAGAACATAATAAGTGTGGCACTTCCTAACTAAAAATCTATGCTCAAACAACTTTTGCTATAGTATTACGATTAGTTGTCAATTCAACTCAACTAATTTTCTTAGTAACTGCTGGTATTTGTTACCTGTCTCGCTCGAAGAGCTACCCTAGAATGTTCACTCCTGTTAAGAGAGGTGAGTTCATTAAGTGTAGATGCAAGTTCATCTGTTAGCCCCGGCTCATTTGACCATATATGGTCAATTAACATAGTTACCAGCATATTTCTCTTTGCCACCTAAAACAAATTAAAAAATCTTAAGTAGAAATACATGAAACTAAATATAATTTTATTTCTATAATTATTTTATTTTATATTTTTCATGTTACTCAAGCAATGTGTATATATTTGCTTACCATTACTAATTAGTATACATCATTATTCTTGACTGAAAGTTGGATTTCATGGAGTGAATTAAGAACATGAAATCGAAACAAATGTGTTAATCTCTTTATACATCAAAAGAGGAAACATACCTGACTATGAGCAAATATTGTAGCTGTAACAAGACCCATGTCGTCTTTATGCTTTTCTCTAATAGCTGATACGCATTTGTCATAATGTCCTAGAAAAAGAAAAAAATTTATAAATAAATTCCAATGAGCTCACAACTTATTTTAACTTGTTTTAACTAACCTAGTTGGAACTGGCTTTCAACATCATAATACTGTCTTAGTAATTCATGGACAGCTGATTTCATTCTTCCTCTGATTCCATTTCGATATCGTTGTACAAGCTGAACAACACCTTGGGTTGTCAGAAAAAAATTATCTCTGTCAGCTCTCTTCTGAAGAGTTGCAGCATGGCTGAAAAAAAAAGAAAGAAAAAAGACTAATAAGTCACGAATATATTTTTCCCATCCAAAGAAATAGGTTCAAAACAAAATTTAAAAATTCCCAATACCATGGTGCACTTTATTCCACTACCCTTTTCTGATATGTCAATAAAAACCACTCCAATGGCTCTCAGAAAATCTTAACAGTTTTTCATATATTCTACCAATAATGTATTCCAGATATATTCTTTTGGTCACCTAATTATCATTTAGAGAGAGTGGATTCAATTGCATCCAAAACAAAGGCTACAAAAAATTTATATTATACCTGTAAAAAAGTTATAATATAAACTATAAGAAAGTTATAGTATACCTGTCAATAACAGAAGCTATTTGTTGACTAGGGAATTGAGCAAGAACAGAAGTTATATTCCTTTCATAAAGCATCATGAGTTTTCTTATTTTTTTCTCAACACTAATAGGAATCCTTCCCGAAATAGAAGCTATGACTTCCTGTAGTTCAAGTAAGGGCAAAGAAGGGTCTCTTAAAGAACTCATGAATTTCTCTATAACTTCTCGTAATCTCATGAGGTGGTAAGGTTCAGGCAAACAATAGCCTGAAAAATATTAACTTTAAATCAAAATTATCAATTAAAGTATAATAATTATTGATAATCTTATTATTTGCTGTAGGAATAAATCACAAACCATGAAAGAAATACTTTTAGTTTTTTTATAAACTTTTATTTACTAAAAAGGATCCCAAAAAATTAAATTAAAAAAAAAAGAATTCTATACTACTTATAAGTACTTAATTGTGGTGGGACAAAACAATAGCAGAAATAATGAATAACAGATATCCTACATGACACTATAAAATACACTGTAACAGTGAAATTCAGAGGATAATATGCAGACTTCTCATAAGCAATTCGTATTGGTATTACAATTAGGCTATGAAAAATTTATAATTCTTAAATGCTTTTAATTATGCTTAAGAGTAGCTTATATATTATATATACAAGCCCTAATGGCATAAATTTGGCTATTTTTAAAATGGAGAAACCAAATTTGAGTTTAGGCTTCTTTCTGAAAATAATTTAGGGAAAGGCCAAATTGAAAAATCTTAAATACTTTCATCGCTAGTTGTAATACTAAATTGAGATATAAAAAAAAATGCATAAAAATTACAGCTTTAAAATATTAATAATGTAACTTCCAGAATTATGTGGTGTCTCTAATTTTTAAAATATACCAACAAAATCGGCATGTAATTTTTTTGGCGCTCTTTCTTCCTCCTGTCCTAATTATATTTATATATATACATAAACTTTATTCAAAATTAATAAATAATAAATTCACAATTATAGATTCATCATTTATTTATTATTATTATTATTCACTAAAATGGATTATCTTGTAAATATTGGATAATCTGCTAGTTAAAATATGAGATATTAATTTTCTTTAGATAACTTTGCAAAACAATAATTAAAATAATATTTCATACACATTCCAAGTTTTTAGTTTTTTAAAATTTTTTTCAATCATCCTATTATGATATATTTTCTATGATTAGAAAAATTTTTAAATTTGTAGGTCGATAACTTGATAATTAACATTTTAATGAAAACATAATTAGTGGACGAGGGGATGGTTAGATTTATGATGTGGAACATATTAAAGCTTTGAGAGAAAAAAACAATTAATTTTACTTTCTCAACTAATATAGAGAATATATTATTCTAATACGGAAAAAATCAAATTAAAGTAACTCCCCTAATTTCAGTATTCAACTCTTTCTTGAATATATTAAATGTACCAACTGCATTTAAGAGATGTCAATAACTTGTTTTCATAGTATTTTCTTCCTCATCTTAACTTCAAATAAGTTAATTCTCTCAGTTATATAATGACATAAAATAAATAAGATTTATTGAATTTTCTTCATTGGAAACTTGAAATCTTTGTTCATAAAATAAGAACATAATAAGTGTGGCACTTCCTAACTAAAAATCTATGCTCAAACAACTTTTGCTATAGTATTACGATTAGTTGTCAATTCAACTCAACTAATTTTCTTAGTAACTGCTGGTATTTGTTACCTGTCTCGCTCGAAGAGCTACCCTAGAATGTTCACTCCTGTTAAGAGAGGTGAGTTCATTAAGTGTAGATGCAAGTTCATCTGTTAGCCCCGGCTCATTTGACCATATATGGTCAATTAACATAGTTACCAGCATATTTCTCTTTGCCACCTAAAACAAATTAAAAAATCTTAAGTAGAAATACATGAAACTAAATATAATTTTATTTCTATAATTATTTTATTTTATATTTTTCATGTTACTCAAGCAATGTGTATATATTTGCTTACCATTACTAATTAGTATACATCATTATTCTTGACTGAAAGTTGGATTTCATGGAGTGAATTAAGAACATGAAATCGAAACAAATGTGTTAATCTCTTTATACATCAAAAGAGGAAACATACCTGACTATGAGCAAATATTGTAGCTGTAACAAGACCCATGTCGTCTTTATGCTTTTCTCTAATAGCTGATACGCATTTGTCATAATGTCCTAGAAAAAGAAAAAAATTTATAAATAAATTCCAATGAGCTCACAACTTATTTTAACTTGTTTTAACTAACCTAGTTGGAACTGGCTTTCAACATCATAATACTGTCTTAGTAATTCATGGACAGCTGATTTCATTCTTCCTCTGATTCCATTTCGATATCGTTGTACAAGCTGAACAACACCTTGGGTTGTCAGAAAAAAATTATCTCTGTCAGCTCTCTTCTGAAGAGTTGCAGCATGGCTGAAAAAAAAAGAAAGAAAAAAGACTAATAAGTCACGAATATATTTTTCCCATCCAAAGAAATAGGTTCAAAACAAAATTTAAAAATTCCCAATACCATGGTGCACTTTATTCCACTACCCTTTTCTGATATGTCAATAAAAACCACTCCAATGGCTCTCAGAAAATCTTAACAGTTTTTCATATATTCTACCAATAATGTATTCCAGATATATTCTTTTGGTCACCTAATTATCATTTAGAGAGAGTGGATTCAATTGCATCCAAAACAAAGGCTACAAAAAATTTATATTATACCTGTAAAAAAGTTATAATATAAACTATAAGAAAGTTATAGTATACCTGTCAATAACAGAAGCTATTTGTTGACTAGGGAATTGAGCAAGAACAGAAGTTATATTCCTTTCATAAAGCATCATGAGTTTTCTTATTTTTTTCTCAACACTAATAGGAATCCTTCCCGAAATAGAAGCTATGACTTCCTGTAGTTCAAGTAAGGGCAAAGAAGGGTCTCTTAAAGAACTCATGAATTTCTCTATAACTTCTCGTAATCTCATGAGGTGGTAAGGTTCAGGCAAACAATAGCCTGAAAAATATTAACTTTAAATCAAAATTATCAATTAAAGTATAATAATTATTGATAATCTTATTATTTGCTGTAGGAATAAATCACAAACCATGAAAGAAATACTTTTAGTTTTTTTATAAACTTTTATTTACTAAAAAGGATCCCAAAAAATTAAATTAAAAAAAAAAGAATTCTATACTACTTATAAGTACTTAATTGTGGTGGGACAAAACAATAGCAGAAATAATGAATAACAGATATCCTACATGACACTATAAAATACACTGTAACAGTGAAATTCAGAGGATAATATGCAGACTTCTCATAAGCAATTCGTATTGGTATTACAATTAGGCTATGAAAAATTTATAATTCTTAAATGCTTTTAATTATGCTTAAGAGTAGCTTATATATTATATATACAAGCCCTAATGGCATAAATTTGGCTATTTTTAAAATGGAGAAACCAAATTTGAGTTTAGGCTTCTTTCTGAAAATAATTTAGGGAAAGGCCAAATTGAAAAATCTTAAATACTTTCATCGCTAGTTGTAATACTAAATTGAGATATAAAAAAAAATGCATAAAAATTACAGCTTTAAAATATTAATAATGTAACTTCCAGAATTATGTGGTGTCTCTAATTTTTAAAATATACCAACAAAATCGGCATGTAATTTTTTTGGCGCAAACTTAAATGAATTAATTTTCTGCTAAAATCAGATGATTAGGATTGGTGGTTAAGAGGAAGACCAACATTAATAATAGTAATATCATCTTTATTATTAGTATAACAAAAAATTCAAGGAACATAAAAGGTGTAAAAATTAATTTCTTAATATTCATGTTCCAAGACATTTTTACAAAAACATATATATTAATGAAGATGTTTATGAATGCGACTAAGATTTTAGTTCTATCTCCGCTCTAACTTTCTGAACAGTCAAGAGCCAACTTCAAAATATTGCCTTTTATGTTAATTAGAATCTTTGGCTGGTAAGACCAAATTAATTATTTACTGTTATTTATGTTCATACTAAATGAAACCTGTGAAACTTACTCAGTTTATGCTGCTCCTACAGAACAGAATTTTTTCAGTTTTTAAGTATGTTATGACAATTCTATCCTAATAATAAGTAAGAAACACACTTAAAAATTCTTTCACACTTAAAGAATGAAACACAAGAAGACGAAAAATGTTGCTTTCAACAGACCATTTTAGTTCAAAATTTCACTCATGACACTTTATTTGGACTCATAAGTATTTTTTGACCCCGAATATCAACAAGACTTGATGGACAACTTGAGAAAGACACAACATATTAAGCATTATCAATAATTTTAAATAGCTTGCATATAAAATGTTTATTTAGTTAAGGAAACATGTCCATTACTAGTCAGAACGACATTTTTTTGTTCACTAATCATAAAGGGTCTCGAAATTAAGTCAGATTTTAAAACATACTTTAAAATAATAACAATTGAGAAACCTTGTAATAATAACTTACAATTTATTACTTTAAAGAGAAAAGTTTAAGACAAAGGAAAAGTAAAACTTGATAGAAGTAAAATAACTTAAAATGGGGCTATTAGTATTGTAGGTTGAAATTAAGTAATTTCTTTTGGTGTCTGTAAATGGAAGAAACACAATATAACAGAACTTTTTTGCTTATAATAAAGTGTGGAGATTCTTTCATGCTAATAGGGAAAAAGTAGTTAAAAATATTTTAAGAAAACGTTTAACCCAAAGCGAGACTTAAACCCTCATTTTATGAGTACTAGCCAAACATTTTAATCTCTGCACTTAGTACATAGGTTAGCACATCTAATTAGTGATTGAAAACAAAGTGATCAGTCCCGCTTTACCTTAAACTTTAAAAAAAAAAAATTTTAAACTATTTTGTCCCTAATAGAGAGCATGAAAGTAACTCCACACTACCTTGTAAGCAAAAAAGGTTTTGTTATTTTTACAAACAAAAGAAAAAACTTAAATTATAACTTCTAACACCCTCATTTTTTAAGGTTTTCATTCATTTTTCTTACCAGACAATATGTTGTCCAGCATTTGCCGGAAGTGTGAGTGTTTATGGTTAAGTTTTTCTCCAACCATTGGTGTGGAGACATCCACATCAGGAAACTGGCCTTTATAGTCTTGAGCTCTAGTTATAAGGGAGGGGTCATCAAGCTCTAAATGTCCAATCACAGTACCAGCATCCAAGACAGCACCTGGTCTCTTAGTATATGTGACGGTACCAGACTCAGAAGCTGTAAGAGTCATCACCATTTTCATAACCTGATGAATAAACACAACAAATTATTTTATACATTCCAACATGAAATTTTAACTTGTAATAGTACATATTTGATTCTCATAGATTGCAAATGAGGTTCTTTAAGTAAATTTTATTTTTATGGTTAGTTACTATGATTATGGATGAATAAAGATGATATATAAATGATATATNAAACAATTTAATAATTCTGTTATAAAAACAACTTAATTAGCAGAATTTATTATTTATTATAATAGTAAGATATTTTTTAAATTTTAAATGCCAAATATTTGTCATAAAAACACAAAATACATTTATTCACAAATCAACCCTAATAGCAATTTCTGTAAGTTCATTACCTGTAAGATCTAGATAAAAAATTTGTCAGTGACCAACAAAATGTTCAAGATATTCTACAAACCATGTACATAAATATAAACACACGCCCACTTGCATGCACACAAACACTATACAAGATAAGATAATAACCTTGTCAGGAGCATCTGGATCCTCCCAAGCTACTTTAAACAAACTCTTCACTTCCTCAGCTAAGCCTATCCTTGCACCACTGTTTACAGCTATGTAAACCCTAGGAATCTTGAGCTTTCGAGAGAGTTCAGAGGCTTTCAAAAAGACCATGTCTTCCTTCGGTCCAAAGGAACCAATTTGATAAGTGATGTCATTGGCAATAATTATTATATCTCTACCATCTGGATATTCTGGAGTAAACAGAGTCATGCGCCAAGAAACCATACCAACCTGTAAAAACAACAAATAATAATAAAATAAATAAACATATCGAAACTTTAAAAAGAAAAGAAGATATTTCATAATCTTAAATAATGATATTAGTTGTGGTATGTAATCCTACGTTAAATTTTATAAATTACCATTTATCAGAAAACGAGAGTCTAACAAATAGTCAATGTTAGCTCCTTCGAGTATAAGACGAAATATTTGTCTTACTTGGGGGTTTAGACTTGGAATAAAGTAAGGGGAGTTGGAGAGATTATCCTGTCTCAGAGGTGTAGGGGTCAGCATATTAGCCCGGAAAGAAGGAGACTTGGATTCAAGTCCCGGCTGAGGTAGTAAGATTTTTTACTGGCTCCTTTTGCATTTCTTGTATAGATAATTAAATTTATTCCTGAAATACACTAAACCCAAAGCTTAAGTATAAGAGTTCATATTCTATTTGGAGCCTGATTCCTATAAAAGGGTTATTCATACTTAGATTTTTAAGTTGAAAAAATAAAGCAAACAATAAATGAAGTAAAAGATACAAAAATTTACCAAATATATAATTAGATGAAACATAAAATTCTTCAACCTTTTTAAGGAGAACAATTAAATTAATTAATTCCTATAAAGAGTATTGCATTAAAAGATTACTTAACTTATGAAGTTTAGTGAAAAGTACTGGTGAGTGTATTTATAAAATCATAAATTTAAAAATTAATATAANGATCAGGCAATTCAACAGTTACTGAAATGAAAAATAACCAAAAATTAGTAAAAATATAAGAATATATAATAAAAATTTAGAAGAATATATGTTTTAATAATACAATAGGGGAATAAAAGGAACAATAGAAATCCATTGGAAATTTTTCAAATCACAGGATTTTAACTGTAATTAATTTAGAGGTTCTTGCCTTTGAATTATATTTGAAATTTTAAAAATGCAATAAAATAATTATTTATTACCATTGGGCCTTTCTTGGGCATAATCTCTCCATGTTTTCTCACAACATTGCTTAAAGACATCCGGAAAGTCATAGACATAAGTAGTACCACTACTTTGAGCTTGGAATCGTTTCTGCTGGAGGTAGTCCTTGGTGAGATAAGGAGTTGAAACAGGAAGTCCTTGCATTGGACAAGGCTTTGTGCCGAAAGCCTCAAGTCGAATCTAAAATTTAAAAAATAACAATATCAAATTAATTATACTAAGATGATTTTAGTTGGGGTTCGGTCGAGGTAGATCCAAAAAAACACAAATAAAGAAATGTATTTTTTTAATGAAGGATTATCTGCCAACGTTTCGGCTTACATTGTAAGCCATCTTCAGGGCTGTNAATGTATACTCATTGAATGCATTATCTTCTAAAAATACTAATTATTATAGTTATTTATTTTATATTTTTAATTTAAATATCATGAGACAACTTAATTATCATAATTAGGATTAACTCCTTAGGTTCAAACCTATAATCTTGACTCCCATAATAATAATAGTATGTATAACATCATTGGTAATTTATATTGGTTTTATAAAATATAATATAAATAAATGACCATGAAAAAATTGTAGGATTCAGAATATCAAAAGTGATCAGAAAACAAAAACTGGTAAAAACCAGATCTTTCCTATACACATCCCAAATCAGAAAAAAAATATAACAAATAATCAGTGTTTCTTTATTAACGCAATTGACAGATTTTGTATGGCCTGGCCATGAGTTGAAACAGAGCTAAAACATATACTATTTCAGTACTAGAAATTATGATGGAGAAATTAGTCAGGATTTTGGCTAGAACCAGAAAAATAAAATACTCCAAAATTGTTGCGTAATTATTTTATTATTGCCGACGTTTTGACTTAACTTGTAAGTCATCATCAGGGCGATAAAATAATCATTGTCCGAAATAATAAAATA
Source organism: Oncopeltus fasciatus (assembly GCA_000696205.2). NCBI lineage: Eukaryota > Metazoa > Arthropoda > Insecta > Hemiptera > Lygaeidae > Oncopeltus > Oncopeltus fasciatus. The sequence goes on along the minus strand of KZ808385.1, from coordinate 48,226 downwards.
ATTACCCAGCAAATTTGGAAGATTTTATTTTTCTGATCCTGGCCGAAACCCTCACTAATTTCTCCAGCTAATACTCGACAGCCAACGAACCTTAAATCATATCAACTAGAAATTATGTTTAAAAAGCATTTTATATTAAGGTGAATCTGAAACTAGCAGGTGAAAAATATAAACTAGGCATGAGGAGGGGTTAGTCAAGGATTCGGTTTAGGGAGCTGAAAAAATAAAACTTATTTTAAATAAGTAAACAAAAAAAATTTTATTCGATGATTTTAGTTAGGGTTTGGTCAAGGTAGATACAAAAAAATACAAATTTAAAAAAAGTGTATTTTTTTAAAGATTATCTGCAAACGTTTCGGCTATATAGTTAACTATAATAGTTGATTTAGAATCCATTTATAGAGACTCCCGCCATTCTGTTAGTGAAGACGAGAGGGAATTGTCATGTTTTAGAGTTAGTAACATTATCACTAACCACCTACACTCCTTCAAACCTGGCGACTCCCTCCTCTCCTCTGAATTCTCCTCAGATCTCAAAGCGGCCCGGAAATTAAAAAAAAAACCTTAATAGCAATATCATAATAACCAAAGCCGATAAAGGAAATAAAACAGTTCAGAAATGAGTATAATAACAAAATTTTCAATTTACTTTCAGACAAAACCACATATACATAACACTCATTAAAAAATTCAATAACCAGATTAGAAAACTATGTGACGCAACACACATAGATAAATATAAATACTATAACCTTATTTCATATAATTCTCTAGCACCTAGGTGTTACAGCCTTCCCAAAATCCACAAACCAGATAATCCCCTCTGCCCCATTGTCTCCAATATAAACTCTCCCGCATCTAAGCTCAGTAAATTTTTCCTTCCATCCTTACAGATTCTTAGCCGACAAAACCAACATGACATAAAAAAAACTTATTTGACCTTAAAACACAGCTGGAATCTTTAATTATACATAAAGGATACATTCTTTGCTCCTTAGAGTCCCTCTTCACTAATATACCTATAGACAAGGCCCTTCAAATTATTGATAAACATTGGAATACAATCCTAGACCATACTACACTATCTCGGTCGACATACCTCGAGTCCCTTTCCCTTTGCTTTGCGTCCAGCTATCTCCTTTACCAAGGTAAATACTACAACCAGATTAACTGTCTGGCTTTGGGAAATAACCTTGCTCCCGACATTTGAAACACCACCCTTAACGACCTCCTAGACTCTATCCTTCAACTCTTTCACAACCACATTTTCTTCCTTAAAAAATATGTTGACGACCTCTTCCTCATTCTCAATCTAGAAAAAATCCCCCAGATCTTTACTGCATCTAACTCATACCGCCCTCGTCTAAAATTTACCATTGAAATGGAATCTGATTATTAACTCCCCTTCCTTGACACCCTTATTGTCCGTAACACCAATAGCTCTATCTCCACTGACTGGTATACCAAGCACACATACTCAGGTCGTCTCCTCTACTTCAACTCATCTCACCCTCATCATCAAAAAATTAATCTGGCCAAAAACTTCATCTACAGATCACTCACACTCTCTGACAAGATATTCCACAGCAAAAATATTAAACGTGTAACTGACATCCTCCTTTCCAATGACATCCTCTTGTCCTACTCACACCATTAAAAAACTTGTAAAAGAATTTTTTATTTCCACTTCTCTAACTATACCCCTCCCCCTCCCCCAAAATAATAAACTCATTTTTGGTTTTCTCCCATATATTCCAAAACGTTCTGAAAATATTAAGAAATCTCTCAGAAAAACTTTCCCTAACCTTAAGCTTACTCTTTCTACCAACAACAAACTAAAATATATTTACACCATCCTCAAAGACCTTCAAAGAAGGGGGATGGCCTTCCTAACAGAACTAATGTCGTCTAAAAAATTCCCAGTTCCACATCTAATTGCCATGGCTCTTACATTGGACAAACAAAAAACCCTATTTCCTGTAGAATCAATAATCATAAAAATGACATAAAGAAAAAACTAATAAAAACTGCCCTCACTGAACATGTTTTTCATGAAGAACACATATTTGACTTCGAGAACATAACCATTCTTTCCACTGAATCCTATGAACACAAACGCCTTTTATCTGAAACCGTTCACATTAACTTACAACACAATCCAGTTAATGACAGAACGGACATAGAACAAATTTCTTCAACTTATTCAAACATTTTCAGCATTCTTAAAACCATTAGCCCTCCTTCTAAATAAACCTTTCAAACACTTTTCCCAGTTCCAAAGTTACTTATTCCCAATAATGTCCTTCCTTTTTTCCTTTGTCCTTTATATTGCCCCCTTTCAAAACAGGCCGCTCTCTCTTTGTACCTTCCGCCTCTTACCTTCCCTCCCCCACCCTTCCACCACCCAAGGTGTCTTTTTCAAAAATTATATTTTCCTCTTAGTCATGGAAATGTGAACTTAGGGACGTCCTCTCTCATCTTCATGATAGGCAGGTGTGGTCAATTGCTGTTTAATTTTTTTCAATAATTTTTTTTAATAGGTTGTTGTCTGCATGTTTTTAAATTCTCTTACATATCTTTCTACATTCATACTTTTGATATCACATTACATTATGGCAATTCTATATTATAATATTGTAAATTATTATTGTGTTCTCATGACATTGTATTTCTACAGCCTTGAAGATGGCTTACAATATAATCCGAAACGTTGGCAGATATTTTTTTTTTAAATACACTTTTTTTAAATTTGTAATTTTTTTTGGATCTACCTTGACCGAACCCCAACTAAAATCATCTAATAATAATATCTACGGTCAAAAAAA
>KZ808385.1:32312-45019 GCA_000696205.2 Oncopeltus fasciatus | reverse complement strand
AATATATAATTTTTATACAGTTATATATTTTAATATTTACTGACCACCATCTGAAAGTTTGTGAAGTTCAATTTCTTTAAAGGAACCATTCATGACTAGAAAATATGAATTTTGACCAGATTTAGTTACTTGAACTTTGTACTTAAAACCTTCATGGATCAGCTCTACGTTCACCACGTGCTCTAATGTATTGCTCCCAAGAATCTGACCTCTGTAATTCAAATAATTTATTACATAAAATTTGTAAAAGACCTGGTTAAAAATAATTACCTAGCAATGAAGAAAAGCATCTTTGAGCAAGATTTATTTTTATAAAATATAACAATATTTTTTCAGCAATGTAAGCTGAAATGCTGCTTTTTCCTTATAAAATATTTTCTTTCTTTTTTTCGCTTAGCTTAAGAGACCCATGGGATTCCTTTTAGCCGCCACATGCGGTTCTTACATGTGCTTGGTCACACCTTAGAGATCTATACCTGCCTTAAGCACACTTATATACACACACACACACACACACTAAGCTATGAGTGAGTAGCAGTGTGATAGGTCCTGCAACCTTAATAAAATAATACCCAATTGTAATATGAGACATTTACTTTTCATCAAGACAAAATTTAGGTAAATTGGAATAAATGTATTTTTAGCATTTGAGCAATCATTTTTTAAAGCAGAAAACTGCAGGGAGGGAAGGAGTAAATTTGTGTTTTATTAATTGAAAAATAATATATTTAATGAATTTAAATCATATAGGGAGCTAGAAAAAAACTCTCTTTCTCAGCCGGGAATCGAACCCACCCGTGGGCGTGAGCTAATCAAATGCACAACCGAGGGGACTGAGAATAATTTCTAGTTCCCGCACTTCACTTCACTCTGAGTCTGACCGCCAAGTATGACAAATATATCGTCGAGTATTCGGCACACATTTTTACTAGCTCCCTGTACGATTTAAATTAATAATGAAATGTGGGATTACTTTACCACAATTATCGTCATGATTTGAATATATTTAATGTTTTTATGCTTATAATTTCTCTAGTATAATTGAAACTGAGAATAAAACTGCCCACTTCAAATAGAAATAAATAAAATAAAAGTATTGGAGTCTGCCTAAAATTGTTCAACTAATACTTATAATTGAAACACTAAATTAAATTTTTCCAGCAGTTATGGCTGGAGTAAACTTTTCAAGGATAGAGTGAATTTATTGCACAGGAAGTTAAAAATATAAAATTTTAATTTTATTTTTAGACCAGCCATCTAGGGGGTTACTGAAGATTATTATAGAGCCAGCTAAACTAGAAAAAATAAAGCTCGAAATTTTGTGAAAATCCAGCAAAAATAAATTTAGTTTAGTTGTTTTATGTGACTTGTCAAATATAGAAATTTAGATTGAATGTAAACAAATGAACAAAAATGTTTTAAGATAAAATTTTATATAAGACAAACTTCTTACTTATGCCACAAATATACATTTTAGAGTACTTGATAGGTTATATAAAATATAATATGGTAGAAACATTATGCATCTCACAAGGTATATTAAAGAGAAACCATAGAATACAAAAAATTTTATGAAGCTTGAAAAATCTACATTATAACAAAGTTTATAATTGTGTGTTTGTTAAGCCCCCAGATTTTCTGTAGTTTGATAGTTGAAGGGGCAAAGCTGAAAATACCCATATAGGAGATAACTGTTTAGGAAAATCCACTGTTTGTAATAATAATTGGATACCTGAGGACAATCTTTTATCAGTAACATTATTAATGATAATAAAGCAAATTTTACTTATTAAAAATAAATGAAATATTCTGCATTAATGAACAAAAAATAATCAATGTATAAAAGGCAAAGTCAAAGAAAATTCTAAAAAAAACTGATTCAGCTCAAACTCCAATATCTGAAAAGAAGTTTATGATCCACCAGTTTATGACTCCATTTAAAACTTGCAAGCCTATTCTCTTCATATTAAAGAACTGAAATGAGCAATAATTAAAAGTTGACTAAGCAAGGGTAACTGTAAAAAATGGGACTAATAAAACCTGGGGCATAGATAAAAGTACAGTACATATACTGTATATGGTGCTTTTAGAATTTACATACCTTTCAAGAGAGTGTTGAAAGCCGTGAAAAGCATCGAAGACTTTCCTATCGGCTATGTGAAGGGCACCACAAATTACACCTAGCAAAACATCTGGTTTTTCTCCTTGAACGCGTTCTGCTATCAAAATGTCCAGCCATTGGGTGTCTATAGTGTTCATCTAAAAATTAAATGGAAACAGAATAATAAAAAATACAAAAAAAAAAATCAAAATGTAATTAATTACTTTATAACAAAATGAATACACATAGCAAGTAAATACCTGAAAGGAATCAGTTTCTAAAAGTGTAATGAGGTATTCAACAGTAGTACGGAAGTCACCACGAATTGATAACTCTTTTAAGGCTATGACTAAGTTTCTGAAAAAGAGATAACTTATTAAAAACAAAGGACTTATCTCATGAGCTATTTTATAAATCAGGGATACTATTATATATAAGATTATATATATTGTTAAAATATAAGATGACAACAGACTTTTTTACTGATATTGCTAAACAGTTTTCAAGTCTAAGCATCAAAGTTGATTTTATTTAATTAAATAAAAACCTTCTTTTGAAGGAAAATGAAAAACCAAGACTATTATTTCAAAAAATACTAATCAATGATATTTTAAACAATGGAAATCATGAAATTAAGGGAAAAAGGACAAAACAAATTTTATTTCCTAATTCTCTGTTCGCTCTTACAGCTCCTGAAATATCATATATTACTTATTTTCTAGCGACATCTTGTTCTTGTATTTCTCGTGTACCACTAGTACAAGACTATCTGGATGTTCTGAGTAGAGTATTTCTGTGGGTCCTTAAAGAACTTAAAGCTTTTTTGAACTTTCCCAAGTTTTAAGAAGCCATAACACTAATCAATTGTGAAATAAAATAAATTATAACTGTTGGAGCAAACTAAAAGATTAAAATGGTTGTGGGGCTTTCAGCATAAACAATTTAACAAGTGTTTAATAACAAGTAACAAGAAGCAAGATACAACCAAAGAAATAACTTTAATAACAGAATTCAAAAATCATTTTCTTTACATCAAAACAAAAACAGTCACATGTGTTCGGGAGGTATCGCTCTTGTAACTTCTCAAAGTTATAAGGAAAAATATCAAAACATCTCCCCCTTTAAGCTGGTTGCCTGGCTATCACAGTCTTCCGGCTATCCCAGCCCCAGGGCACCTCACCACCTGTTGCAATTCTCTTTATAGGGCTTTTTCCTCTCTGACTTCAATAGAATGACTCTCAACTTCCTGAAAAACTCATGTATGAGATGTTCTGGTATACAAGTTAAGCCAGGAAGGGGTCGTAGTGCCTGGTAAGTAAGGTCTTTACCACCTTAACGGCTGCTTCAGCAGCTCTGTTAAACTGGTGGAATTTTGGCGAGCTATGAATGAGCATAATTCCATATTCCCTGGTAAATTCACAGAATTCAAATGACTATAACTTGATATTGTGTACCCGTATGTTCGGAGAGTGTCTCTGTCCGCTAAATGTGGTCTTGCAGTCACGAATCACTCCGCCAGTAGTCAGATTCTCAATATTTATGATTTTAATGAACCAAGAATACCAGTCTATTAATCATGAGGCACTATTTCCCTCCTACCTTCAACAGATTAGCTGCATATCAGCTGTCAGCATGTCCTCAACAAACAGAGATAATTAGACTTCTGCAGACAAGTCTTGCACCTCTTAGCAAATGCCTCTACGTACTTAGATATATCTAGCCACCATCAGGGATCCCCAGCTGATGTCACTGAATAACTTCCCACCAAGAGCTGGTCCCGAATTAACTTGTCTCGCAGTTCTCCATATTGGCAATTTTGGTTTAGGGAGTTCAGATCTGCAACAAACTTCTCGACAATTTCACTTTCCCTTTGTACACATCCATTTATTATAACTCTTTCTAAAAATATTAATTTTGGGAATGTAATAATTTTTTTAAACTTTTCTACAATTAGATAATAAAGTTCAGGTGGAATTAACCTGGATGAGTCAAAAACATCTTCAGTCTGCTTAAGATCTCACAGACCAAATTAATGTATTACCTAAATGTCCCTCTCGACTTGCTCTTCATGCCAGATATACGTCTTTATCTCTCACACCTCTTAAGCCACTTGAGAAAGTCATTCTTACCGTTATACTGCTCCATCTGGTAGGACTGTGGTTTGCTCATTTTCATATTTCAGGAATGTTTATGAATCACAACCGCTTGCCACTATGTATAATAAAGTGAAGCAAGGTACAACAAGAAAAAAAACTTTAATAACAAGAACTCAAACATAATTTTCTTTACAACAAAACTTTTAACAGTCACATGGTTACTCTTTTAACCTCTCATGGTTACAAGGAGGAATAAGTCAATATTAATACAATAAACTTTAATATTTTATACTTTAATTTTCTGATATAATCTTATTTGTTATAACTTTAAATTAAATACTTACCATCCAGCTTCTACTGATTATATTAACTTCTTATTTAATCTAAAAATAGTTTTAGTTCAGAAAAATAATGACACACAAATTACTAATTAAAATTATGAACAAAAATATGACATTTCTGATTTAAAAAGTTTATCTTCATTAATTTCTGGATCAATAGTTGAATGAGCAAAACCAGTAATTAGTTCACAAAAAAAAATTAGTTAGAACTTTAAATTAATTAGTTAATGAATTTCAGAAGGGTTATTATTTATATTGGTATACACATAACAATAAAATATTGAAGGTTTATTTATAATAAGTCTTCATATAATAATATTAACAGTGATAAAAGTTGTTTCATTTTTGATTGTTTTTTCAATGGAACTGATCTAATTATTGTAATTCTAATTTTTAATAATTCAAAGATTGTTTAGTTGAGGAACTTACTCTCTAGCTTGTTCCCTATTTTCACCCCAGGAGAAGCAGTGGCCGAACTGGGAATCAGCAAACTCATGGAGACCACCAGAAGCAGCAACACTGAAGTATCCCCAAACATTCTTAGATGATCTGAAGTTAAGTTCTTGAACAGTTCCTGAGCTTGGTTTAAAGCCTAAAATTTAATTCAAGAAGTTTTAATAGTCTAATTAACTTTTTAGAAAACACTGCCACAGCATAATATGATATAATTTATGAAATTGCCTTTAACTCCTGCCTTTTAACATATAAAATCAATTAATAAATAAATAACAAACCAAAAATAAAAAATTCCTAAAAAGCTAAAATTAAGTCTTAGCAATGTTTTTCTTTTTTTGATACTCCTGAAATTGTGCACGAAGGGTATTGAAGGTGCAACATGAATGTAAAAAGTGTATCATATAAAAAAGTATAATAAAAATATTTTTATAATTTCAATTGAAAAAAATAAAGCAATTTATATTCAATGAGTGTTAAAGTGTGAGGTAAATTTTCATAATATATTTATTTTTTTGTGGTATTTTAACCTAGGCAATTTTCAATGTCACTTGGTAATTATGATTATAATAACTGGTTGAGAAAATATGGCTAGGAACTATCTCAAAAGTTTAGAAACGTAAAGACTATTGGTATAAATATACAGAGTGCAAACTAATATTAATGATGCTAACAATGGACCATGATATTTAAGAGTATTATTTAATAAGAGATGTCAAGAGGAGGAAAAAATTGTCTCAAAAGTTACTTGGTAAATTATAACAAGTAAAACAATAAATAAGATTTAAGTGATTCCCCATGATTCACATTTAATACCTCATTATAACAATATGTTAAGTTTATAACTATAATTATTAAAACAATGATGCTTTTGAGCTTTTATACAATCGAGAATAAAAGATCCTACTAAACTTCATTCAGTTTTATAAATATAGCTTAGCATATGAACACACCTTCATCTGGATTTTCACTGGTGATTCTTGCAGCTATTACATGCCCCCAGGGTTGCGGTTTGTGGCGAGGCTGATCAAAATCTATTAAAGTATCTCCCCAAGGGCTCTCTCCATAAAGTACTCGGATATCTTTTATATTGTGAAGAGGAATTCCCATAGCAACCTAAACATTAATTTAAACAAATGTACATGCCACAACATGTTGAAGTTCAAAGTAGTATTAGAGTGAAAAAGATAAATAATATCACAAATCATCACCAATAGACTACAATAATTGGATTTTGGACATCAAGATGCTGGTGCAATATTACAACTAAACATCCACTAATAATTCAGTTAACCAAAATTCAATTATTTATATATTTGTGATGCATTTGGTCAAGATGTGGAGAAAAACATTTTTTAATTAAATGAAAACATTTTTTTTTTTTAATTTATGAAATCCTTTAGATATTTGAATTCCTAAATTTCTTAATTTAATTATTTTTTCCCATTTTACTATTGCAGAAAGAAATCTAAGGCTTAAAATTAAGATAAATGAATTTATAATATTGTTGGAACACCAATAAAGAACACCCATTTTCACAAAAGATTCATACTCCCACTCACTCTCTCTACTCCCATTCACAATAAGACAAACTCTCTTTTTGTCTGATTATTTTAGGGAAAGAATGCAAAGAAAAATGCAATCCTAGAAGATTAAAATCTCCAATCAATTCAATGAGTGGTCTACCCTAGAGTTTAGATCTAAATTTAATAGGCAGGCCTAGATAAAGTGGGGAAGTGTAGGGGATTGAATCACATAAAAATATTAAGGAAAATAAAAATATAGGAAATACAAAAGTAGTTCACTGCTGTTGAAACATTTTTATACATCTAATAAAAAAATGTGCAGAAACAAGGAAAATTATTAAGAATAAAGATATAAAGAAGCCATACTTGCAACTGAGCAGCAGGAAGGTTAACATCAGAGACCATTTCTGTACAAGGGTGTTCCACCTGCAATCTTGGATTCAATTCTAAAAAGTAATAAAATCCCTCAACATCATACAGGTACTCAACTGTACCTGCACTTACGTAACCAACCATTTTTGCTAACCTGACTGCTGCCTGTGGGAAAATTAAAATAAATGGTTATAATATTTAATTAACTATTTATTTTTTTAAATTTCTTATTTTTTATCATCATTGCGCAATTGGTCAATATCAACAACTCATATAGTTTGGGTATAGATTAATTTCACTGACTAAGGGTCAATTTTAATAATTTAAAAAAAAAGTTGTATGGATTAAATTTAAATTAAAATAAACTTACTTCAATTTCTGCATAAGCCTGTCCCTTAGAAATATGTCCACCATCTTCCACTACTAAACTTAAAAGTTTACCAGCCGATGGTGATCTTAGCAAAGATGGATCATTCTCTTTTTCAAATATACAAGTCTGGTTTCCAATTACAATTCTATACCTATCAACTTCTTCCCTCATGTAGGTGGTAAAACTTGCACCATCAATAGACAAAAGGATGCCTTAAAAGTCAAAGATACTTAATAAACAAATGGTTATAGTATATTTTTATNAAATAGCACAAAAATTAAGATTCTAATGTTGAGTATAACTTAAAGAAATATGTATTTTATTAATAGAAATAAATGAATTATATTTCTTAAAATAATTCATGATTTCATCACAAAATTCACTTTCTTAGCTACTATTTATTTGGATTGTTAGGTAATTCATAAATTGCATGATATTTCTGAAAAAGAATTTTGCCAATAGTACATATGAATAATGTCAATCAATAGCAGATATATATAAAAAATATTAATCCTCAAGAATAACAAACCAAGTACAAAACATTACATATATTGAATGTGTATTAGTTAAATTATTTATCATATCATAATATTAATGTGGTAATAATTATGATTATAATTCTCTTATTATAATATTCCCAAGCAACTAATTCTTGAATGAATAGTTAATTAGTGCGTTATAAAAAACATACTCTAACCATAAGCTTGAGAATTTAAAGTAGTTTTAAAGGCCCTTGATAGGAATCAGCAATATTCGAAACTAAAGTGACAACTTTTTGACTAGAATACATAATAGAGAACTTCATTTAATAAATAAATATGTCTATAATAATTTTTGTTGTTGGTTTACTAATTAAAAAGCTTACCTTTTCCATATCTTCGAAAATTTCAGGCTGAGCAATAGCAGCAGGAGCTTCTTCAATGATTTTTTGATGCCTTCTTTGAATAGAACAATCACGGCCAAATAAAGAAATGGCATTACCATACTGATCAGCCAACAATTGCACTTCTAGATGTCTAGCACAAGTAGCCAATTTCATTATAAATATAGGAGAACCAGGTACTTCAGCTTGAACCTGTTAAATTAATTTATATTATTATTCATATTATTTAAATGAGGACTAAATGAAGAAGTTCAGCTGCTGCTGATTTTCAATAACAGGTTGCTAACACTGGTATGTGGCTGACTTGCTAGCTGTATGATGACCGAGAACTGGGNGTCAATAACTGTTAGAATAAAAATCGAGATAGATGTGACACTTTCATTTATTTACCTATAAAAAATATTAAAATTTATTTATTTATCAATAATTTATTTAATGATCTTACAATTCTGAATTGTATAACATAATTATAATTTAATTTATGAAATTTAATTTAATTCCCAAGTTTAATAAATTTATTTTACATTAGATGCTACTCTTTAAAGAACATGTATGGAGAAAAAATTAGCAACATGCATTAAGGTTTTATTTAATAGAAATTAATAATAATTAAAAGTATTGGCATAGATGGAATTACTATCGTAGCCAAGGAGAAAAATATTCCGATGATCAATCATGTAAAGTCTTACAGGAGAAAGAACAACCACAAAAAATAATAAACCAACAGAAAATATATTAATTTTTCAGAAGTAATTCAACTTCTTAAAAAAATGGTAAGATTAAATTGATACATACATAAAATTCATTATTCATTGAAGAAATTTATGTCAATAATTTATATACAATATAATCCTTTAATTAATAGAATATATTACAAAAAAAAAAAAAAAAAAGCACATCGAAAGAGAGGGGGGTAAGAAAATCAAGAGATGACAAAAAAAAAAAAGAAATCTTGAACAGAGATATAGGAATAATACCTGTCTAAAAAGGTTTGGGAATTCATCTGCAGTTTCAGCTTTTCTTATTCCTTTACCTCCTCCTCCTTCAGAGGCTTTGATCATGACAGGGAATCCAATTTTCTGAGCAGACTGGAGACCTTCTTCCACAGTTTGCACGCAGCCTTTTTTGTACAATTCAGTACTTATTTTTATTTTTTTCCCAGAGTACTGTGCTTTTAACTCTAGAAAAATATAAATGAGCATAAAATGATCAAATAGTTCATGTCTTGATAACAAAAACTGCAAAACACAATTATTATGACAATTAATGTCATAGTTTTGGAGGTCACTGATTTCCTAAGCATTTCGTATCACATTACTTTTAGTTACATCAAATTAAAGAATTCAGTGAGTTAGTAAGAATACTAGGAGCTGAGAGCATGAACCTAGTCCCCTGGTAGTTAGATTTAAACTCAGGAACATGTAACAGACTTGTGATAACAACTGCTCCATCGATACCCCCACAAACATTGTCAAATGGTTTAAAATTATTTAATAAGTTATAAATAGAAAATTATTGTCTTAAGTATCAGTAATCTAATATTTGAAAATAACTTAGATCATACAAAAGCTGCAACAAATTACAGATGGCTTGATGAAAGTCTATGTAATCCACCAATAAAAAACATTATCACATAGTATTTTTAACACTGGATTGTTCCGATTAGATTGTTCAGACTCATTAAATGTCAAAAGAAATCTTTTCTTATATTTGATAGATTCTTTATATAAGTGTGAGTATGTGCAGACTTTATTCTTATTATATTTATCAATAAGTTAAAAAGTATTAATACAAAAATTACACTGATTATCATGACTTAATTTATTAAATTTTCTTCAAGCATCAACTAAATAATTATTTATATCTATTGATGACTAAGAAAATGAAATGAATGCTAGGGGGATAATAATAAAATATAAATACTTTACGCTCCTGAGTGATTTTCAGAACTCATTTTTCAACAGAGGTATTTTTCTGGTTCATTGATAGGATAAGAACTTCTGATAAGAGAGCTTAATAGAAATTAAATCTCAATAAGTTTAAAATTATACAAAAATTACAAATTCATATCCTACTAAAAGCTAATTGGATGAAGGATTTATTACATTAAAATAATAGCTTATTGATTAGCCGTTTTTGGTATAATAACATCGGTATAAGTATACAAAAGTACACACCCATGCATACATTAATAAATGAAAAAAAAAAAAATATATATATATATATATATATATATATACATATGTAGTAATCAAGAACAGGTGGGATAGAGAGTACAGTGCATACACAGATAGAAAAAATCATAGGGAGTAAAATTTTTGGGGATCGCTCACCCTTCGTCGGTGAGGAGTGAAGAGAGAATGTCTTTTCAATCCTTACTGATGAAAGGCAAGAAATCGCCAACAATTTTACTCCTTGTGATCTTTTCTTTTTGCGCACTTTATATGTGTGTGCGTGTGTGTGTGTGTATGCATGAATATAGATTCTTGAAGCTACACAAATACAAATTAAAAATGAAGGAAATTATCATATTCAAAAATTTAAAACAAATTAAAAAAATTATCAGCAAGTAATACCTGATCCAGACCATGGGAGAGTGGGTATTTCCGCAGTCTGTGCGACTATACTCGAAGCTATCTTGTCTCCTAGTGCCCACATAGCTTTTTCAGGAGGACCAATGAAAGCTATATTATTTTTATGAAGCAGCTCAGGGAGTTTTGGATTCTCTGAAGCATGTCCCCAGCCAGCCCAAACAGCCTATTGAAACATCAAAACTAAAACTGAAAACTCACCCACTTATATTAAGTAATGATTTTCATTGTGGAATTTAATCCCACATTAAAATCATTATTTAAAAAGGAAATATAGGAAAAAACAAGAGTCTAACAAATAGCCGACATTGTAAGCTCCTTCGAGTATAAGACATTATATTCGTCTTACTTGGGCGTTTTGATTTGGAGTAAAGTGTAGAAGAGATTATCTAGCTAGCCTCGGTGGTGTAGTGGCCAGTATACTTGCCCGGAAAGTAGGAGATCTGGGTTCGAGTCCCACCTGAGGTGGCAAGATTTTTTTATTCTAACTCCCTTGAATTACTTGTATCACACACTTATATGTTTTAACCATGTACTATCTTTAAAAAAACAACAACAAAAAAACTAAAATTATAATTATAAGAGTACAAGCTGATAATAACTGGTGTCTATATAAGATCATAAAGAGAGAGGATTAGAGCAAAATTATATTATTATTATTATATGATTTTATACTTTGCAATCAGTCAAACAAAAATTACTCAATAAATATTTTATTTGGTTGTGGTATTTTATCCGTCTTGGTGGTGTAATGGTTAAGCACGCCGGCTCGGATAGCAGGAGATCCAGGTTCGATTCCTGGCTGGGACAGATAGTTTTTTATATTCTATTCCCTCTCATTAATTGTTTAAAAATTACTCAATTTTAACTATTTTTAGTGCAAGGGAACAGAATAAAAAATCTAACTGTCTTGGCTGGGACAGTTACTACATTTTTTATTCTCTTCCCTTGCACTAAAAATTGTTAAACTTTACTTGGGATTAAATACCACAAAAAATAATATTTATAAAATTAAAATTTAAAAGTCAATAACGAGAGTCATTTAAACAGCTTGACAATGTCAGCTCCTCCGAGCATAAGACGATATATTCGTCGGCCTCGGAGGTTAGACTCTCGACACTAGTGCGGGGAATTTAATAACTTATCAGACCTGTCTCGGTAGCATAAATGGAAAACGCACTTGCCCGGATAGCAGGAGATCCAGGTTCCTGTTCTGGCAGGAACAGTTAGATTTTGTATTCTGTTCCCTTGCACTAAAAATTGTTAAAATTTACTTGGGATTACATACCACAAAAAAATAATATTTTTTAAAAATTACTCAAGTTTATTTAAGTTTGATTAAGCCCAAGCAGTTCAAATTTTCATAAAAGATTTTAGATAATTTGTTTTCCCAATTTTTTGAAGAGAAATTAAGTGTATTCCCTTATAATTGTCAGGGTACTATTTTCTGCATATTTGTGTTAGTATGAAACATTCACTAGTCTAATTTTATTCTATTTCTTATCATTATTCATAAGAAAAGAAATATAAGAAGCTAAACAATTGATTTTATTTTATTTTTTATATTTCACACTTAATTAATGAGTTAAAATTAAGTAAAAATTACTTATAAGTAAAATTATTAAGTAAAAAGGAATGTCTCATTTCATTAGTGGGAAAGGGAAGCCCAAACCTCTGCCTAAATTCAAACAGTAGCGAATTTTACAAAACAGCTTTATATTGAATACCTTTATCATTGGGATTAAGATTTATTAAATAAAAAATTATTCAATATAAATGACAAAAAATAATTTATACCTCTTTATATTGTATTGATTTAAAGCTTGTTTAATCCTATTAATAATAAAGAAATTTACAAACCTAATAAGAAAAAGGTTGCTGCTAACCTCTTTTATTATTTCTTCCTGTGTTCTATAAAAAGAGTCATTCTATTTTTTTTTTTTCTTCAGAATAGTACTAAAAGCTAATTGGATG
>KZ808384.1:193472-219297 GCA_000696205.2 Oncopeltus fasciatus | reverse complement strand
CCTTATTTTTGAGGAGTGTTTGGAATATATATATACATGTTTCGAACTCCTAGACTGCTTCTCAGTGAGCATTGGCCTTCCCAATAATTCAATGTCATGCAATGAAAGAAGGTTCTTTTTTATTGAGTTCACTTTACTGTTTATGGTATACTTATATATAAATGGTTATTTAAAAAAATGTAACACACCTGTACGTTTTAACCTGTAGATTTTTCTCAGGGAGAATATATAGTTAAACAAATTGTGAATTTACAACAATGAACCCACCTTTGCTTACAATGAGTAAATTAACATAAAACCTTTAAACTTCTCATTCTTCTACCCTTATGTTCATTTAAATTTCATGTCACTTATAATGTTTTATTTTAACTTTCAACTTGTATCTTCATGTTGTACATGAGATGCTTTAACTTCTATCACCTTATATATATATGTGGGTGTAATGCGTGTGCATGTACCATGTGTGTGGTGCTTCCAGAATTCTTTATTTATCCACAGTTTACTAATCCCTATGCATAATTTTAAGTTTACTTAAATTAAAATAATTACTCTCATTTTCATGTGCATGTTCTATCAAGTTTTGCTGAGATTTTTAGGTTTATTTTCCAAATCATTCGTGTATTCTTTTTTAATCCTATCTTTTATCTGCCTTCGAGTCATTCCATCATAGACCCTTTGGTATAGCAAGCAGTCTGCTTCATTAATTATTTGACTGCTCTTTTGTACTTAGTCCTTTGAACTGGAAAAACAAAAACCAAAAAAAAAATAAAAACATTTCTAATTTCATTTGCAGTTTTAAACATAAATTTATAATTTTCCAAATCACAATTCTTAAATGTTTTACCTTTTTCCTTCCATACGATATTTTTTATATAACTTTTACATTCCTTTGAAACCTTGAATTTGATGAAACAGCTTTTTTTTTTTTTTTATAGACATTAACCTACAAACCTACCTGTTTTATTGTTCAAGTTTATTTCCAGTTTTTTTTTTTCCTGTTTATTATCTGTGCTATTCATTTTAGAGAATAATAATTTTCTAAATTTATTTCATTAATTATTTTGCTAATTTCTTGAAGTTTTTCTAATTTAATGGCTTTGTATAGTAATAGCTAGTATTTTGAAGCAGTTTGTGTGGTGTAAATGATAATTTAAAAGTGTGTTGTTGGAGGAATCTTTCTTAGTGCATCCTATCTGATAATATTGATGTCAAAATATTGTATATTTCCATTAAACCTATCCTCTTTAGTAAATTTAATATTTTTATTATATTCATTTAGGACACCAAAGAATTGTTCTATTAAATTTAGTTTTATAATGCCAAATATGTGATCTATACTGGAAGTGGATTTAAATATTATTTTGGGGTTTAATTTAATTTGATTTGTAATGTTTTTTACCACTTTATTTATTACTAGACCAGACAGATTGACACTTAATACTCCTCCCATAATTTGACTAGTTAACATGAAAACAAGGAGTTTTTGCCAAGTCTCTCAATCCTGGCAAAGCTGGTTCAAATCCTACCCTGGGCAAGCTTGTTTGTAATATAATTTGCTTTTAAGCAAATGCTTTAATTACTTTTAAGTTTTAATTGATAAACCAAATTGGTTGGCTAGCAAAATGCGATAAATAGCAGTAGAGGATGTCAAATGTGTGGATTAAAAGTTTTTTTAGACGTAGCGGGCATAATATTTAGTTTAATGCAACTCAATACAGATATTGTTTATTGATAAAAGAAATATTTTAGGAGGTACACAGCAAGATTGGATACTTGGAAGGGAGGGGTATTATGTGTACCTGTGGGGATTTCAGGTGTGTAAATTTTAATTTTTCTGTCTAGAACCTGTAATTTAGTTAATTCACTTTTAAATGTAAAATGAAAGTATGAGTTTGTTATTGGGGGAAATTGGAGGAATAGGGTAGGTATTTCCTAGAATGTCCATAAGTGTAAGAGATAACATGAGATGAAAAGTTCACTTACAAATATTCATCATCTTTGATACTGAAAAATTAGCAGCTCCTGTGTGATGAACTTGTAACTTTATTTATTTATTTAAAAGTTGCTTTTTGCTTTACTTTGGTTTTATGTATATCATCCAGTCGAGCAATCTACCAACAGAATGACAGTTAACTACAGAACCATTGGTGAACAGTATAATATTTTATTTTCGAAAGGAGAGTTTTTTTTACCGTAGATATTATTAGATGTTTTTTGTTGGGGTTCGGTCAAGGTAGATCTAAAAAAATACAAATTTAAAAAAATGTGTATTTTTCAAATTATTTGCCAATGTTTCGGCTTACATTGTAAGCCATCTTCAGGGCTATCATAAAATTTTTTTATTTATATTTTTTGGATCTACTTTGACCAGACCCCAACAAAACAACAGCTAATTATAATATTTTATGTTTCATTTCACACATATGTGTGGGGCTGGTATGTGCGCATATATGTGCTTTAATGATGATGTTTTTCACAATAAAACTGTTGTAATGTAGCATTTGAATTTAAAACAAAAGTGAGAGTTTGTTTAAAATCAGTATTAGATCAATAGGAATAGATAATTGTAAATATAAGGATGATATAAATTATCTATGAATGAACTATCTATCTAAATCTATTAAGTAGTGGTTGTATTACTTGACATGATTAATCTGTTTAATGATAACTGATTTTAGAAGTTATCCAGCAATATTTTACCTTAAGAAGTAGGGGTTTGTCTGAATTACAAAATTTTAATTTAAACCCCCTATAAAAAAGTTTAATATCATAATTTAGTGAGCAAAATTACCAATACTTATCTATTTAGAATTTATTAATGACATAATTTATGTATAATATAAATTGTACAAGATTAATACTAAAAGTAATGTTTACATGATCTTTAAATTTACTATTACAATATCTTTTTTTTTTTTTTTTTTTTTTTTTTTTTTTTTTTTAAATAAATCGATACAGTTGTTTATTTCATTCTAATTTTTTTGAACTTTTTTGATCTGGCTTGCATAAATAAAAAGAAAATTTACAAGAAAGAGTTTACTTTACTTCTTGTCTTCAAACACACAAACATGTGTAGCGCGCGCGCGTTATTTTTAGCTTCCCCTCACCAGGATCGGTGAAGAATTAAAACTGAAATTTTAAAATGCCCTTTCATGGAATTTTAATTTTTTAATTTTTGCCATCTTAGTTCGGAGAAGCTGTAAATACCAGTTGTTCAAAATTTTATGTGCAAGTGAATTTGTATATTCTTTCTCTTGACTTGACTGTTTTACAGTTGGGATCAAAATTAATTTGAAAAATAAATATTTAAAAGATTAATGAAAATAAAAGTTAATCTGTATGGGTCCAAATAGAAGATTTAAACAAAATATTTAATGTAAAACTAAATAATACTTTCTAAACAATGAAGTGAGTTGGTCCAAATTAGTGGCCTCTCAGAATCACAATTATACTGCAATGTCACTTACGGGGAATATGACACATGTGAAAATATGCTCAAGATTTAAATTTTTTTTATTTTTCTAATAATAATTTCCCAAGACCGAATCCCCGACTAACATCTCCTCGTAAAGCTTGACGGTTAACAATTTACCTCCAAAATATTTCGAATAATTTTAAATTTTCGCTCATTCATGAATTTATTTAAAAAACAAATATAAGGTCTGTTCCATCCCTTTCTATGTGTCACAATATTAAATATGTTACCAAGCTTTAGTTTTTTTTGTTTTTTTTTAAATCTAAAATAAATATAAACGGTTTCTATTAAGCAGAATTATGCAATAAAGACTAATGCACAATGAACAACTTTTCAGTGCAATGTTTATTTATAACTTATACCATCAGCTGCAAGCGATTACTCATTTGCTGAATGTATTTGTATTTGAACTTTCCAAATCATGTAAGAACACAGATCAAATTTTGCTCAATCACGAGGAAAACAACTAATTGTGACTGCCAGACCGTTAAATTAAAATTCTGTTTTGTTGAACTCTCATATCTATTTGTTCATTTTCTCTGTGTTATTCCTTAAATATTTTTTGTTTGGATAAACAAATCTGTGTTGAGTTAAACACAGTGCTCTGAATTAAATTTTACGCCCACTTTACTTAAATAAAGTGTTTTTACTTTACCTTGTCACCTCACATAATTCCTCAGGAGTGCCATTGTCCCGCCTAGAATGCCTCTAACGTATATCTAGTAGGCAGAACCGGAGACAACACCAAGAACTGTTTTGTTAACCTACTTCGGAAGTGGCTTAAAGTTCTGTCATATAGTAGCATCCCTGAATTGCCCAATTTAATGACAAATTTGTCCTTAGAAATGAGAAAGTTATCGAAGATGAGAGACCTTCACGGAGGAACAGCATGTAAACTTAGTACATTTTCTATCTTTACATCAAAGAATGGACATAATTGTGAGCTTATCGTAGGTTTTCTCATAAGTCACACCGGTAACGGCCGTTTGTGATTACTAAGACTGGCTCTAGAGTGTCTCGAAAGAAAGAGTGGTGAGCGCTCAGCTTCCATAGTTACACTATTGTGTCCCTAAGGGGGATTTTTTCTTTAAATGTTATGAATGTAATGAAGTTAACATTTAAATCTAACACTTATAAATATTTTCACAACATTTATTATAACGAAGATTAACTCCCCTCTTTTCTTCATTGATTCCGGTCAAACATGAATTAATTTTACAGTTTGCCATAAACAATTTTTCTTATACAATTATTTTAAAATAACACTCCTCAGTTATATTGTTAAATTTTATTAATTATGCGATTATCATAATATTAAGCGTGGAAGGACAGAATAAATTCTGTGAGATATAAATATTGGAAAATAACAACTTTATAATTGTAATATGTCTTCTCCCTCCCCCTTCCTATGATTTTGTCTTAATAACGATGGATATATCTTGTTCCTAAATTTTAGTCTTCCTATAAAAATCCTTTATAGAGAAAATGAAGCTTGCCCCAGATATATTGGGTGCTTAGATATTAAGATTCAAATTGTCAGTATAATATACTCAAAAGAAATTAATTTATAAAAAAAATTTAAATTAGTCTTTTTAAATAAAAACGTAAATTCTTTGAGCATTCTACTTTAAAACTGGTTGAATTGTCTGCAATTATTTCAACCACAAAATTGTATATTCATTAATATGTGTGTATGTTGTTCAAAAGGAAAGTAATTTCATAAGTAAGTACGAAACGGGAATTATATGAGCGGGAGATTACGTTATGTCCTTAATATAATTTTTTTTTTTAGATGTTGCTGGCATAATATTTAGTGCAATGAAACTTCAACACAGATTCGTTTATTGATATAAGAAATATTTGTTTGGAATGAGAGTGTTCGCGAAATGGAATGTTCAAATACAGATGTTCATCAACTACTGTTCTGAGCAATTAGTTTATTCAGTTCCTGCCTGACAGACTTTTTGCTATTTTTTGATCTTTCTGTGCATTTAGATTGATATTTGTCGGGCTGGCGAGTGTTTCTTCTCTATTTTAATTATATATATATAGCAATCAAGAACAGGTCGGATAGAGAGTGCAGTGCACACACAAAGAGAAAATATCTCGAAGAGCAAATTTTCTCTTTGTGTGTACACTGCATTCTCTATCAGACATACACACACACACACACGCACACGTTTGTATTTATATGTATACGTATATAAACTAAGCTCTGAAAAAAATGTACCACTTTGCCTTCAAAAAGTATGCTTGTTCTGAATAGACTATTTTAACTTATTAGCAAGACCTCTTACACTAATGAAGTATACTATAGCTGTTACAATTCAGTGCAGAAAGAGCATTGTTCCATACCCTCTAAAAACTGCAAAACATGATAAAAACACAGCCAAGAAGAGCATTGTTAATGTATAATCTGAGTTAGAAATATATGAATTTCCAATGGTTAAAATTATATTAGTACACTATTAGAAAATTCAATATATTTGGGTATATTTAATTAAGTAATAATATATTATGTTTCACTCCTGCTTTTTAAATATATTTGATAATGCTTGGATAAATGTCATGTCATAGAGAAATATTGGAAAGAAATAGAAATGAGATTCTCATAAGACTCTCATGTGGTATGTGTAATTTTCATGAAATATTGATCTAAATATGTAATGTTTTGTGAAATATAAATTATTATATACACATAAATGGCTGTGTCACATGAAATAGGGAAAAGATAAATAATTTTACTAATTTTTAGTGCAAGGGAACAGAATAAAAAATCTAACTGTCCCAGCCAGGACTCGAACCTGGATCTCCTGCTTAGGAGATCTAATTTTTTTTTTTTTTTTTTTTAATTTAAAAATAAGTAAATAACAAGAGTCATTTAAACAGCTTGACAATGTCAGCTCCTCCTGCCTCGGAGGTTAGACTCTCGACACTAGTGCGTATTAGTATTATATAATAGCGTATTATTTATAAAGATAAATAATTCGGCTGTGAAGATTATTCTTCCATGAAATAGTAGTAACCTTCAGAGGGCAAATTGAACATAAATAAAATATCCTTCTTCCTATTTAATTCGAAATTTTATTTTACATAAAAAAAACAAAAAAAAAAAAACTATATCGCATGTATTAATGTAATTTTTAATAATTTTGGAGGAAAATTAAGGAAAATATTGGTGAATTCTAAAATGATTAGGTTAAGTTCAGTAGAAATTGTAAGAGATATCAATGTATCTGAAAATGAAATGCTGAGTTAGATGAGTGTAGAGCGAGGCAATGTGACGGCCTACATAGAGAGAGGTGAATATAGACCTAGGAACCTGGTCCACCGAGTCCCGCTTAGCGACAACAGGGGTTTGTGGAATCGCGCCGGCAGCGTCCCAACCCATGGCTCTAACCACTTTCCTTTTCAACAATATATAATACATATATATTCCCAAATAACATCAATACTAGTGGGCAGAACCAATGTGAAATATAAGGAAATTCCTTTTTTACCTCACTCATATCTCACTATTGTTATTTGGATTTATTTAAATTATCGATTTTACCATATATATANAATTTGAGAGTGGTGTGGTCACCTTCTCTCCACATGTGATTGTCATTTAATGTTATTTTTAATTTGTTCTTTTATATTTTTTTTTTTTTTTTAACTTTAGTGCCGATATCCCTTAAACCCAGGATATAATTTAACCATATCATTAAAATATTTTTAACGAAATTTTCACGTTTAAGTAATCCTCCACTTAATGAACAGTTTATCTACCAATTTAGTTGGTTTACTGAAAATATACTGAAATGCTCACATCGCGCTAAGTTCCATGTAATGAAGATTATGTTCGCTGAAGCAAAATAAAAATTTACAGTCTTCTTTAGGGTATACATATAGATAAATAACCAGATATATTCCCCTCCCTTAATTCTGCAACTTTATTGATTAAACATAATATTATAGAATAATTATGGTAATGTTCGAGGTCAAGTTTTTCTCAGCTTTGACGGAGTTAACGCGCGATAAAAAACAAATACATTCATAAGTCTCCCTCTCCCTTAATATAACTATTTTGATTAGGTTTACAGACACTATTTACTTACTTTCCACAAGCATGCATCATTTTAATGATTCTGGAAAAACTATAGTAAACTTCTCTCCGGGAAATAAAGCCATCCCTTCTGCTTCCATGATACAATGGGTCCATATCCTAGGCATTTGCCTAGAAGAAGAAGCTCCAGAGGCGCCGGGTAGCTCAGGAGATCCGAACGGGTCTCGCAATCCTGACGCTGTGGGTTCGAATCCCGCCCAGGGCAATATTTTATTTATAATATAGAAGCTTGTCCTCAGCCATGGTCGTTTTTAATGGGGGCAACTCACAATATAACTTTTGTTAAACACTGTCATTTATAACTATTACCCAGACTATAAATAACAAATAAATTTTACATAACATGGAAATTTCATATACAACTATCAGCCAGCTATTGTTGAACAAATATTCATAATCGGCTCTGTTCATTCGAATAATTGTATTAAGCTTCAAGAAAAAAATTAAATACATAAATTCGTTTTTTTTAATAGTAAAGTATTTTCTTATATTTTTCTCGAAAAATTGCTAATTTACAAATTTAGAATAACTTCCTATGGGCTTGACTAATTAATCAGTGTTTATTTATATTCCCGGAGAGCTTGAAAGCCTTTTTGAACAATTTACACATTCTTATTGTTTCAATAATAATTTATTTTAATTTCAGCAACTTTATGTTGAATAACATTATCAACAATTGCATATTGAAATTGATTATTACGTTTAAAAAGAATTTTATTGTGGATTAATTTTCAGCATCATATATGTAATTATAATCCCTTAAAAATCAGTTTAAAAAATTGCTTTCTTTAGTAAAATTTGTGAAATGATTGAAATGAGCTCATTAGAACAGAATACTTAGTAGTTGCATATTATTAAACAAGATCTAAAAGGCCTGTAGAGTCACCAACTGTACAAACACATTCATGCTCACGCATGAACATGCTCACTCAGATGCGCACGTAACAGTCACAAAAAATAGCATTATGGACTTAATGCATGCCTTTTGAAGGCAGAATCTAAATTCAAAATACTATCTCTAATGTATTCAGTATATAGCCTTTGTGTTTTTATCAATACTAGGTGGTGGAAAACCAGCAATAAATTTAAATTTTAAAATGTCTATTTCTTTTCAAGAAGTTACTAATCTAAAATTCTGATAAGAAGTCAATGCTTGGATCCAAGGTACTCTTGCTTCTAAATTCAGTACAACATATCGTAGTATCTCTTCTTAGTGTATTGTTGTAAAATTTAGCTGGGTTGTATGGTGTAACAAATATTAGCTGCATAAAATACTTCAGAATATGCATACGGGGTTTAACTTGGTCATTCCGCGTCAAATAAAATGTCTGTCCTGTTGAAAGCACTTGCACTCGCTCTATTTTTCTATCTAGCTGCAACACATTCTAAAAAAATAAAGAATTCGTCAACTTCTAAAGACAATAATGTTACCTAATTTCATATTCCTTTGATCAAAGAACTGCTGTGAGGATAAAATTAAGGTGTTTTTTTTTTTTTTTTTTTTTTTTTTGGCATGTCAACCACTTGGGTCATTAATGCCATTTATGTGGGGTATCAATTATGATACAGCCATGAAGGAGGAGACACAAACGGAGAGCCATGCCCCAGCACGAGGCAAACGAGGCGACGCCGAATTCGACCTCCGTAATTGACTTCCAGCTTATGTCAAGTCCATCTTAAAAATTAAGGTTTAACGTTCGAAATTTAAAATCTTCGCCTTTTTCATATTAAGAAATAAGTTCGGTTCTACATTTTTAGCAGATATCCCATAGGGAATTCAATCTGTTCCCCTTATTACCATGACGCAGTTATTTTCAAAAATTTCAAAGAATCTTCACCGGTCCTACATTGGATGGGTGTGTGTGTGTGTGTGTGTGTGTGTGTGTGTGTGTGTGTGTGTGTGTGTGTGTGTGTGTGTGTGTGTGTGTGTGTGTGTGTGTGTGATCGTCCGGTTTTGCCAATTTCTTTAAACAAAATATTATGCTCGCTGCATTGAAAACACTTTTGAGCTCCCACTTGACGTTTCAAGTATTTCCTTGCTCTTCACTGTTAGATTTCTCTCTAAAACAAACCTAATCTCTCAGTTTACTAGCGACATGCCAAACTCCATTTAGAAAAACAACTAATTGCGGATTCTAACCTTAAATGTATTTCAAGTAAACCCCTACAAATTTTCCGTTTAGTAAACCAATGTTCAGTTACTCTGTGTAACTTCTGGAGTATGTTTTTATGTATATGTATACATTCTCAACCGGTGTTAAGTTTCATTACTCTACCAAACTATGGAAGAAACGTCCTTCCCTCCCCCTTGACATTGCAGGTATGTGCTTACTGGTTTCCAACTCTTCACTGCGCCGATTTGGAAAAAAAAAAAAAAATCTTGCCCTTTCCTTTTTCCTATAAAAGTTGCAAGCCGATTTTCATTTAAAAACATAAAATGTGATCTGTTGATCGTTAATCTATTGACACACAAACACACATTATAGTGAGCATTATTTTTAGTGTCTAACACTTGGTGTCAGAGAAAAAACCTGTTGTGAGAACAACCTCAAAAGATACACTCTTTCGAAAGTATTCTGAAATAAGTAGAACCCTATGAAATCTAGGTGTGCTAGTTCACGAATTGCAAGGCGCAAGGCTTTCGGATGGCAAATCCATGTCAGTGTCTAACATGTTTAATTAATACATGTAGTAAATGTTCTCAACAACTATCCTTGCTATAGATACTTGTGGGCCATTGATAGTCGCGCACCCGCCGCTTCAACTCCCTTCCAAAGTGCTGAGGAAAGAGTTCTCTCGCATGAACGGATCTTATTCAGGGGGTTGTAGAGGGTAGGGGGTATGCATCAACCTACTGCTTAGACCGGTGCAATTGAAACTCCCCTCTCTCTCTTTTCTGAATGGCCAGAGTAGAGGGTGGGTGAGGGGTCGATGCGCCATGGGGGGGAGCCCTGCTTACCTTAACCCCATTCTTAGGTCCGCTCTCATGGGTCTGACATGATAACTCGCCTACTTTTGTGATAATTCGCCTCTACCCTTATAGTATATTTCCCTGCATCAATTCATTTTCGAACTTCAACTTATATCTGTAAGCCAACGAGTAATTTAAACTTTCAATTTTTATCAATTACGGGCCTGAAGTAAACATTTTATGCATTTTTTACTATTTCTGTTAAACTCTTTATTTATAGGCTTAAAAAATATCTGTCATGCAACATCATTTTTAGTAAACCAATTATATTTTCTATGAATATAATCCACAAAACAAATCGTCGTAGAAAGAAAAACAGAAAATTTTTAATTTTATCTCGAACGTAATGGTGCACTCTGAAGTTGCTCTAAATAATTAATGCTTGCCATTGTTGGTTAGTACGCATCAGAGTGTTTATTTTTATTTGTTATTTATATGAATTTTTATTCACGCCCATAAGAGTTAATTCATATTTCACTTAACTATAAGTCCGTGGGCAAATGAGAAATGTTGTGGTTTTACCTGGACTGAAGGGGTATCAATCAATCCTGCTCAAAATGTATTCCATTAAAGTCTTTAAATATACAAACTTAATATATTTATTATTATCTGAGTTATGAAATAAATGTGGGGATATATTACATTAAAAATTTAATTTTTTTGTTTTTTTATTTATTCTAAAAAAATGTCTATGAAGAACAAATGTTACGTCGAGTGGACTCATTTTAAAAATATGTAAACCGAATTCTGTATTTAGGCTTTCTATTTTTAACTTTTAAATAAATTCATTTTTGTCTAGAATGGGATGAAGAATGGGGGTTTAGTCGAAGATAAAACTGTTTATAATCGTAGTAACTACCTTGTTATTAGTTTGAAGGAAAAGTCTATAGACGATATCTTTAAAATCTAATTTTCTAACATGTTCAATATCATGTTGACGAAAAATTCTCATTAAGGTACATATATTTACAGATGTTTCTTTTATCGCCTGATATATGTATTTTTTTATTTTTTTAAATGGTGGAAGATTAACGGTTTACCTATTTCTTAAAGTTTTTTTTTTTTTTTTTATAAATGGCATTTATGTCGTATCGCAATAAATATATTTTCAACAAAACTTTATTTGCGTGGTGGACAAAATATATAAGTTAGTCTAAACCATAGTAGAATGGGTGTACCTGAATCCTTACATTTTAACCTACTACTGGAAGGTACAATTGACGCATGACAATTTAACTCTGGCTCATTCGACAAATATGATTTTGTACTGTCTTAAGCACTGTCCATGAATACGTGCGAATTCCTGATTCCTGTTCTATCACAGCTGAAAGGCTTTCTTTGTTTGTTTTTTTGGTTCTTTAGACATTTTTTTATTAATATATAATATAATAATTTCACTGTTAGATCATTTTCGTGATTCATTACATTTAGTTTCTGTTCGTCTATTTGGAGCTTTTGATTGAACAACAAAACAGATAACAAACTCAAGATTTATTTAGTGTTTTTTTTTTCTCTACAGGTTGTTAAGTTATTTGTATGAAGGAGGTTTAGGTAAAGATATGAGTTTTGACCTTGTGATAATGAGTCGGCACTGGCGCAACTGATAAACATTATTATAATTATCTCTTTTTAAACATGGCAGATAGTTGATGTGTTTTTTTTTTTTATTGCAAATATTTACCATACATTTATTATGACTATATTAGGTAATAAAAAATTCAGTATCTTTTTGAGCTCAACGTCGGTGGGTTTAATTCTTTAACGTTCCTACATAGTGCTTTTGACTAGAATCGTAGTTTTAGTAAAAATTTCATCAGAAATCATATCAAAATAAAAATCATATTTACGTTCGTCTCCTTGGTTGAAATCAGCTCCCCACTATAGAGATAATTCTCAATTATGTTCACTGCCCTTCGGATTTTTAATCAATTCCTTAGGAAGGCGATTGCGGTCGTCTCATGGCAGATTTCTTGAAAAAAAATTTTTTTTTTTTCTCCGATGTACACCAAATCCAAAATAAGTATGCCTCTCAAATTGTTTTTACATATGTTTATTTCTGTCAGTGCTATTGTGGCCTCAGTTTTTAGTTTTATGCGAAAATATGAGAATATTCAATTAAAAAAAAAAAAAGAAGAAATTCAACAGGTTCTGCATCTCTTCACCCTATCTCTTTATATATAATATATACATAAATATAAGTACATACCCACATACATACATTCATAAATATATGTGCATATTATTTATTTCTTAATTCTTATTGGAAAAAATTATTTAGAAGTAGCGAGCGTAATAGTTCCGAAACTTGACACACTTTTACTTACCTTAGTTACCGCGAATTCTTATTCAGCACTCAGGAAGTTACAAGTTTTTCGTATCAATAATCGACATATTACTTATAGTTGTCTTCCAACTCCAACCCCTACATCCCTCCCCGTCGACTCAAACGAAGATGGCCCCGTACCTCCTGGGGATATAGTCTAAATAATTTGAGAGTGGTGTGGTCACCTTCTCTCCACATGTGATTGTCATTTAATGTTATTTTTAATTTGTTCTTTGTTTTTCATCGTAATCAAATTACTAATTTTTTTTTGACATAATGTAATAAATAAATAAAAGTTAAAAAAAAATAAATTTTTTTTAGACTTTCCATTGCAAACCATNATATATATATATATATATATATATATATATATATATATATATATATATATATAACACTGATTTAACACTAATATTTATTAGTGTTTTAACGAATATTTGTAAAACAATTGGTTGAAAATTATCTTTCGTAGTTTACTGCTATTAAAACTTCGAAAGATAATTTAGACACATTAATATCAATGTGTAGCATTTTAAAGAAAAACCCTAATAAATGAAAATATTTATTAATTAATTATAGATGTCGGGCGCTCACTCTACTCTTCCTTCCAGGGGACAGAGTCAGCCATACTAATTTTGTAGCTTTTGGGATTGAGTTAGTCAAGGAAATATGCTTAGTTTACGCTTTTTTCTTTCCAAATATGAATGTAATTCGTGGCAATCTTCAAGACGAAACTTTCACTTCCTACTTAGGCAGGTTTTGGAATTTCGGCCGTAATACTATAAAATGCTGTACGTACGTATAATGGTGGCTGTCGAGAAAGAATATGGTCCTAAACAATCAGGCTTCAAGAACTCCTCCCCTTCACATGGACAATCCTGTTTACAAAAACTTGAATCCTGTTTACAAAAAGAAAAAGAAGAAGAAAAAAGAAGAAAAAAAAAAGAGAAAACCATTACTTATTTACGCAGTTACTAACATGAATTAATCAAGGTAGTACGTAGTTCAGTTGTGAAGGTCATTCGGTTTAACTAAATCTCAGTCGTATGGAGGGTGTAGATTTTACTGCCGACTCCAGTCGCCAGTGTGAAACCTGTTATATAGCAACTAAAACATGTTTAGTGACGTCACAACACTCAGCTAATATAGACATGAAGCATTGACCGAGTGAGTTTAGTAACTACTACAACTTTGGTCTTAAAAGCAGTAATCGCTTTGTATCTCTGCTACAAGTGAGGAGAATTCCTCAGTATGTTTTCTAATATTCATTTTATGACACTGAAAAACATTTAAACCGCAATATCAATGCTTCGATTTTCTGATTCAAGACAAACATTGCCCTTGTAGGATTCTTCTTCTCGACCACATAGGATATAATGGATTTTCCCTCCAGAAACCTGACGGCGACCTTTCATTTGTTTCTGAAGGACCAGCTTCTGCTAAGCCTTTTTCTGTTGGGAACTTCCTTTATAAAAACTCCTACATCTTTACAAATAAAGTATATTAGTATAATTTTTGGGAATTTATTCCAGCAATATTCAATAAATAGTAGAACACAATCTTCTTGTTATTCTTTGAAATGAGTAGCGGTCAATCAGTTTGTCCGCAGTGGCTACACCTCCCTTGTTCATATTTAGGCAATCATCGGCTTCTCTCGATTAATATCCTTGGTGTCTTGCATGGCTGAGAAGGGGAGGAGGACTGCTCGATTTAGTTTTGGTTAAGTTTAGGCCAAACTTTTATTTTCTAGAATCCAAAAGTATAATTACCAATGGGTTGATAATCTTCGGCTGATCGGTAGCTCGGTAGTACCAGTTATCGGTTGTTGCATTCCAGTTTGGTCCTTATATATTTTCTTACCAGACTGATATCTGCCGGTCTGTTTGCTTATTGGCATGGACTTTCCAACATATAACAACTCAAATATAAACTGTTGTAGAATATTTAGAAGTGCTAATATTTATAATCTTGCTCGATATCATACCGGTCGGTTTTGAAGCTATTCACTAAATCCGGTGACATAGAACTCTAAATCTAACCAATATTTCACCGATCTTCACAAACTCCGTTGGATTGTATTATTGTTTCAACTTATTTCTTTATAAATCAGAGAAATCTTTTACAGCCTCTGATTTATTGAATGAGACAACGCATGTAAAATAAAAATATTTGTTAATTCATTGCAGCTCTGTCTGCTTCCCTGCTCGGTCAGAGTCCCAAAGTTCTTTAACGGATGGCCTCTTTCACCCCTATCAAGCACATCAATTTCCTTTTATCAGTGGGTTTAAGTTTCTCGATTTGTTTCTGTCGATTCTTCGCACTGTTCTTTATTTTAGGCCGAACGCTTTCAGGGTCTAAGGCCTCTTCTTCGAGACCCAGACAGCTGGACAGATAGAATGCTCGAGCTCCCGCTAGCTGCTGTGCATATATCTCGAGCATTCTATCTGTCCAGCTGTCTGGGTCTCGAAGAAGAGACCTTTGACCCTGAAAGTGTTCGGCCTAAAATAAAGAACAGTGCGAAGAATCGACTTTTTCATTATCCTCCTGTATAAGAACCTCGTTGCTAGCCAATAATCAATTACTTATTTCCATAATGATCATAAATAGTAAATCATTAAAGGCCACATTTTCAAGGTCAAATGCCTCTTGGCCTGAATTTGTTGTTTACTTATCATTCTTTGAAAATAAATGTTTTAGAGGAAAAGTAAAATAATAATTTACTTTAAAAATTAAGAATTGCTAACCTCGTTATCTACGAATTGGCAAGAAACATAGCGTATAAACTACTTTAGTCTCTGCGGGGTTAATTTTTAAAATAATGCTTTATATCATGAATATGGGAATAATGATGGTTAAGGAAATTCAAGTTGAGGGTCGTTAATATCTTACTTATTTCTGATTTTAAGA
The DNA here is from genome assembly GCA_000696205.2 of Oncopeltus fasciatus. Classification (NCBI taxonomy): domain Eukaryota; kingdom Metazoa; phylum Arthropoda; class Insecta; order Hemiptera; family Lygaeidae; genus Oncopeltus; species Oncopeltus fasciatus. The sequence continues at coordinate 203,513 of KZ808384.1, read as the reverse complement.
CAAAGTTTAGAAAAGAGTATGGATTTGGTATGTAATTAAACGACCTTTACGATTTCAACATTTTACGGGGGGAAATACATTTAAAAAAAAAAAATTTTTATTACTGTGAAGTTTATTCACTTCCCCCTGGGACAAGCGTTCGTCAACTTCGCACATCCCTCTTCTTGGCTCGTAAGATGTCCTTCTGAGGCACAGGAACCCTGCTTAGCTAAAGCAGCTCCTACCTAACACTACTTCATACCTACCCTTACCTGCTCCTGCGTGTTCTTGGCAGTAAATGTATAAATAATTACCTGTTCATTACATTTATGCTAATTTATATAAGTTTTTGAAGCATTGGTCCCAGAGCTAAGATGCCTGTTAGCCTTGGGAAAGATTACATATATCTTTGGAAATAATTTCTTGCAGGAAAGAAGCCAAAACAGCGTTTTAAAAGCCTACATTATGCAACGCGCCCTACACAAAGGGCGGAGCGTAACTGGCTCCGCTAGAAAAGTTAAGTTCGTTGCGTCACAATCCAATCAGAGAAGCCAATGAAATCCACTTTGTTTAGGGATTAAGTTGGTCACACATTTTCCATCATTAGATAATGAGGACGTTCTCATGACAGATTAAAAAAAATTATTTTGAATATTGTATTTATTGTGGTATTTAATCCCACATTATTTATTACAATAAATGCAAGGGAATAGAATAAAGAATCTTACTAGCTCAGCCGGGACCCGAACATGGATCTTCTGCTTGCCGGGCTGGCATGCTACCCTTTACACCTCCGAGGCTAATCAGATCTGACAAGAAAAAATTATCACTGTATCTGTCTGCACCTGTGAAAGTTTAGCCGTTCTAGCTGAAATAATGCCTCTGTTACCTTTGGTCTTTTTATAATTTGAGCTTCTCTTCTCAAACCGTTGGATGAGTTCCTGCAGAACTATGTGGAATAAGGGGTTAGAGGGACCAAATTTAAAATTACAATCCCGTCCTTATTATTAGTGTTATGAAATAAGTATAGAACGTTTGTAAATTATGACGGACAGTTGTAAAAAATAATTCTGTGCATATATATTTTATAACATTTTTATTGAAAGTAATTAAGATGGAAGATTCCGACTTTCTTTTCTCGTAGTCAAGCCAGTTAACCTTGTTAAGTTCCTCTTGGATAGTTATCGTCTCTCGGTATTTAAAGATTTAATGAGTATTTTCTGTTTTATAAACCCTTTTTTAATGAAACCCATGAAAGACAAAACTCCGTGCCTCACTGAATTTGCTTGAAAATTTTTCAATCTTGTGTATACTTTCTTTCAGCAATTGGTCTTACTCCTTATTATTACAAGGTAAATCTTTTAGCCGGTATCTCAATAAAAACGTAAAAAGTATTAAGTTTTATCCGGAGCTCCATAGAGTTTGATTGAATTTACCACTTTTTCTATGAGCGGCCGCAAAATGTAGTACACTATCCGCGTTGTCCACTCGGCCGATTCATACAAAGATGTCATTCTAGGGATGGACGTAATTTCAAAATACCGAAAAGTGTGGATCCTGGACCATGTAGGTGTTATCCGGGAAAAAGACCTCTTCAGTACGCTTCAGTGAACGCTACTCATCCCTTGAAAAGGAGGGAGTAGTCTGCTGTAACCCGAGGATCACAAGAAACAGGACGTACTTGAAGGGAATGTACCATTACGGCTAATTAGCTAAATGACTTCCCTGTCAATAATAATGGATCGATGACTGTCTGCGATAACACAGTGCGGTACCAGAGCACAGTAGGTCTATGAGAAGTGCCAGTGATTACAGTGTAAATGGCGCTTTCTGGACTTATGTGAGATGAGGGCAAGTCAGTAGAGTGGATCACCACGGAGATCAGGAGCCCGATAGTGCCTCTTCAATCTGGATGTCCCTCGATGTACCGGTAATGGCATCGAACGGCTAGGTACAATTACCGACCACAGAATGTCTGCTACTTCTAATCTGGCGGCAATCGAGGGGAAATCTCTTAGTGTGGAGTCCTGCAGGGGCCCTTAGCTTGTGGGCCCACTGGAGCGAGTCAGCCTGAGAGTGGCACAGACTATCGCAATACAACTAAAACAGTTTAGTGATAAGTGTTCAGCTTTATTATCTTTGTTAAGTACTAATGAAGGGAAATTAAAAAAAAAAAAATTGTTGTTGTATCATTATATACACAAAGTAGTGTTTTAACTTATATTGATCATGTGCGCCTTTTAAGGAACATGTTGAAGAATAATTTTAAAATAAAATTATTTATTTGCTTTCTTGTGGGACAATTCCGGAAAAATATATGTAACTATTGAGATCGTTCTCATGAGAGATCTTTCGCAAATTTTCTCGACATTTTCTCCGATCCTATCTGCCTAGACAACAAGTGTGTACGTGTGTGTTAGAAATCTGCAGGTCGCAGTTTTCAGGTTTTCTTAATTAAATTCGGCGTGTAATTTTTAAGTGCAAATAAGAGTGGGAATATCCTGCAATGTCAAGTGCCAAAAAAAATATAAATTTCGATACAGTTGNNNCAAGTGCCAAAAAAAATATATATATATATATATATATATATATATTTAGTTTACAGCTTTCATTACTATTATTTTGCCCGGCTGAGTTTTATACTCAACAAAGATTTGCTTTTTGATAAAATAATTTTAAAAAATATTCAAATAAAAATATTTATCAACTACGATGGTGAGGAATTCAATGTGCAAGCCTAATTTTACATGAGCAATACCTAGTTAGTAATTGGTTAAATTATATTAGATTAATATAGCAATAACGGCTGTACTGTAACTGGGAAGTGGTTATTTAAAATTTATTTGAGAATTACAACTTGCGAATCCCCTTTATCGCAACTTCATGAACTAGCTGAAAGTTATTACCGGGAGGATTGCATTCATTTGATAAAACTACTGTAAAGTAAGGGATAATACTATAGAATTGCCCATTCATAATGGTTATTATTTTTAAATTGCAATAATTATGAAGGGGTTTTAATTATAAATTTAATTTTAAATGCCACTAGGGTAGATAAATGGCGAGGGATGAGACTGCGGCGGGCCCATCTAATATTAGCATTGTCCAGTCTGGTTGCCAGGTCAGAACACGGAACTTCCCGGTTCGTCAGGGTCCTCATTCGAGAGCCTTCGTTCCTGGCCACATCTATTTCCAAGTGTTAGTGTCGCCTCGCCTCGCTGAGAACTATCGACACCAACTCCTGCAACCCTCCAACTCCGATACGGGGTTCCCAAGGAGTATCCAAGATGTTTTTTTTGTTTTTTTAAAGGACTTGCCAATTTCTTTTTCCACAAGAACTTGAGAATTATGTACAGTGATATTTTATCCTTGCGGGGGGATTTAATCAAATGCCCTACATTTCTTCTGCCTTCGATCAGAGGCTCATCAAGTCAGATTCGCCAAGCTTCATCAAGAACAGCGGGAAATAATAATAATTATTATTGATTATAATCAAGCTTAGTTACTCATGTAATGAAAGAGCAGTCTTAGAGATAACTTAGTGACACCAACATAGGGCGACAAGTCTTAACTTGTACTTTACTCTAACTAAAGTAATATTAAATAGAGTGCATATAAAAATAAAATTGATCGTTTTATCAAATTCAAGATTCCAAAGAATTGCGTTTTAATTACATTTAATACTTACCAATACTTAATAATCCCTTTAGAGTATTCTCTAAGTTTGTTAAATCCCATTTGGCTTCCTTAAAAAAGCCCTAGTTAAGTTATTTGTTTTAATGGAGAAACATGACAGTGACATGAAAACAAAATTTAACATTACGAGCAACTCGAGGTTGAAAGATAATGGTATTTTCCATGAGGAAGATGAAAAAGAGAAGTAGACTGGTCCCTCAAGAACTTGATTTTCAGCAATCGGCTAAAAAGGTTGTTGAAATTTAAAAATGGATTTATTGACGAAATCCGAATACCAATGATACTTAACAATGGCTAGATCGCAGTCAAAGTGCTTTTCCGGTTGCTGCAAGGGCAATTTGAAGAAAAGAAAATGCATGTCTTGAGTTTTTTGAATTTTGAAGATGTTATTTATCTCGAATTTATTCCTGATGTACGCTCCATGAATCCTGAACTCCACTGCGAACAACTGGTACGCGAAGTTGTCTGAGCGTTATCCATTGATCAACCGAAGTTTCATTTCAATACGATAATGATCGTCCTCACACACCCCGTCAAGTTTAAAGAACTCCATGAGTTTGAAACTCCTGCTTCGTCCATCATATAGTCCTAAGCTCGCACAATCGGATTAGTACTTCTTTCGATCCATGGCCAATTTTCTTTCAGGGGGAAACAATTGACAATTTTACGAGAAGTTGAAATTGTGTTCAAAGAGTTCTTTAACTTGACGGTCATCCCGAGGAATGGTAACAGCGTGGTATCAAGCGATTGGCATTTAGTAGATGGTTAATGACGGTAGATAACAATGGATTATCTTTTAATATTAATTGTATTTTATATAAAGGATATAACAATATATATATATATATATATTGTGGCCGGTGTATATTTTTGGTTTCTCCAATGAAGATCGTTGAAGAATTAAAGTAATTATCAAAAGGTGCGATATTTCTAACTTGGAACAGCTTCATTTCATTACGAAATCTCCTAAAGCTATTTAATGGATGAAATTTGTTTGATTTACCCTACAAATATAATGATTCCACTTTTCTAGTGAAATTGCTGAGGGTAATTAAGCACCAACGTTTAAAACAAAATCAGATTTTCATCGGTTGTACGACGGTGAAGTATAAAATAGTTTTCATACAAAATTGTTTATATAATAAAGCAGAACACAAGTTTATATAAAATACTCATACAATAATTTGAGAGTCAAACTCACGCGCTCACACACATACATATGCCAAATCCGCCTCAGAGTTCTATCGAGTGGAATTAAACTTCCTTCAGATAAATATTTTATATTGGAAATCAAACTTAAATTTTAAGACTGTACAAGTTGGACGTTCATAATCTCGTCTTTGAGGATTATTTGTTAAACTATTTATCTTAATATAAGATTAAGATTGATGATTTAGTTGGCAGTCTTTCCTCTGCTCACACCAACCCACTTAATAATAAATTTCATTGAATATTCACAAAGCTTTCTTAAATCCTTTTTCTTTCATAGATAGCTTTCATAGAATTCTAAAGAGATATGAGCTGTTTCAAGTCAGGTTTATCAAAATTTTTTCGATATTCTCTCCGATCCCACCTACAAAAAGTCGTATGTGTGTGTATTTGTCCACAGGCCTACGGAATACGGCATGTAGCTGTTAAATGCAATACGACAGGCGTTTTTATCATAATCGTACCAGAGTGGGGATTTCTTGCAATGCCAAATCGCGTAAAAAAAAAAAAAATTTTTTTCGATGTAGTGGGTTATTTAGTTCAGAGTGTTGAAATCAACACAGATTTGTTTATTGCTCTAAAACAATTACACAGCAAAATTAAGCAGTGATTTGCCGTTTACCTGTTCTATCAATTTTAATTATACGTTTTACTAATCGAATTTCGTTATGATTTTCTTAAATAAAATTTGGCTATTTGTTTTTAAATGTAAATTTAAAGGCTATGTTTCTTTTTAGAGAGAAATCGGACGAATAGAGATGTACATTAGTGTGGGGATTACATTGCATATGGAAGGTTGAAGTACGAATGTTGGTGAAAGATATATTCTACAAGTGTGGGGATTACAAGTACAAATGTTCATCAAGTACCATACTGAGGAAATTGCTTATTTCACGCGGCACCTGCGTAGCGGGCTTCAATCATCTTATTCTTCTTAAAGTGCTCTTTGTTTATAAATAATTTCCCTCCTGTCTTCGCATGTTAACTGACTTTTGTAAACATAACGCCTGGTGTTTCATCACTCGGACTGATAAGGTTTTACTCTTATCAGTTTCCCCATTTCTTTAGCGGGATTTATCTCATTACACGTCACTTCTTGCCAGTGTGTTTTCTTTTAGAGCATTAGCGCTTTAATCTTTAACTTTTATATGTAATAGTATTATATTGGCCTTTTAGGGGAGTCATTAAGTGCCCAGTTTTTTTATATATATAATTCACATTCAGTGGGAAAACTGTCAAAAATAAAGCTGCGCTATCTGAGCAGACTTCCCATGTTTCACTGGAGTAAATGAGTGAAATTTGATATACAAGTCGGAGAGAACAATAACTTTGCTGAAGATTTTGCCGGGAAAGGGAAGAGTGGGGGAAGCGCTCACCTATCCTAGTTGATACTTTCGTGAATGTCGTTATTATATTAATATTTTATAGAGCGAGTTAAGACATTACATATTCCACCTGTTATATTATATAATTTTTTCTTAGCTCAGACAAGAATGGGGATACGACAAATATGAATTTTAGTCTCACCCTAAATCCTTGAAACTTTTATTCACTCGATTTCAGCTAAATTCAATAGCTTGCAATGAAAAACTTAACAACAAATTTGTTTTCTATATTTTGAATTATGACACTCAAATTACTTACTTAAATATCTTTCTTAATGCGGGTTCTTTTTGATTGTTTCATTTTTAAACGTTGTGGCACATACATTTTATATTTTAAAGTTACATTTTACACCTATTTTGACTTATACATTTTTTTTTNATCATCATCATAAAGCTTATAAATTTAATATTTATATTTATAGTTAGAATATATGCTGTAAATGTAAATGCGTATTTGTTAGCCTTAAATGTAAATTTGAATGGAAGTAATAATAAACTTATCATTATAAATTCACATACAAATTAGTTATCTAGTTAAACAAATTATATTGCAAAAATGTATTACATTTCTAACGCTTTAATTCACCACGATGACTGCTGATAAAATTTGAGCCCCACTTCATTCATTTTACTCTAATCCATGTTTAAATCAGTAAAAAATTGAAAGGTGTTCCTCAAAGTAAAACATCTTTGCCGTTAAGCAATAATATTTACCTTCTCGGGCTTTACTGTTTACTGTAAGTGTCTATAGTGTTTACTTATATTGCAGCTTTATGTAGTTCACTTTACTGACAGGAAAACTGTTATAATGCGTTGTAATCAGTTGTGTGGGAGTTTTTGACGGAATCAGCTCTGTGTCTGAAATGTCAGACCTGAATAAGATTCATCGCCTCTGGCATTTCATAACTAGAATTTGTGTTGATTCTTATGAGCGAATGTAGTAAAGAACGTATTACTATAAAACATCAATTCAAATAATAGTATTTTATTTTTTTAGTAGATTTCAAATTTGTTAACCATAGAGATTATTAGTTGAGAATTTGTTGGGGTTCCATCAAGATTGATAAAAAAAATACAATTTAAAAAAAAGTCTTTTTTACTATCTGCCGATGTTTCGGCTTACATTGTAAGCCATCTTCAGGCCTATCGTGAAGGCGAGAGGGGACGTCTTGCCACCTAGATGAAATGTTAATAACCAGAGCTGTTAAAAAATGTTCACTTTGCTCTCTGACAAAACCACACATTCCCTTACCCATAACAACATTGTCCCCACACCAGCTAGGTCAGGAACATTTGATCTGGATGACAACACGTCCCTTCTCGCCTTCGTAATATCCCTGTCTTACAATGTAATAAAAAGCCGATTTTTTTTTTTTTATATTGTATTTTTTGAAAACTAATTTGACCGAATATTAACATATTCTCTACTTAAAATTTGTTAATTTTGTAATGTATAATGCAATGTTTTTAGCCTTCTAAAAATGCCAGCATAACATTCACTTTTGTCCCATTGGAGTATTATAAGAAGTGATACATTAGTGATTAGTACATGAAAACGAATTATTAGTATTTTATTTAATTATTAATTAAGTAGCAATATTTATCAAATACTGATAAATATGTGTCTATTCAATTTTTTGGATTTATTTTTTATGGTGCTAATATTGAAGGGCTATGTGAGTGTGTCTGTATCTGTCTACAAACTTTCTTTTATTAAATAAATTATATGGATATTTGTTATTATTTGTGGTACTAGAATAATTATAAAAAAATAAAAGGCTTAAAACTTTACTGTCCAAAAATATTTTAATGATGCCCAAATCAGGAAAATACTTAAAATGAACCAGCAAGGTTAACCGTCACCTCGCCCCTTAATCCAGAGGACATTGGTCTTATTTGCTTTTAACTGGATTTAATCACTTATTTTTATTTTGTCTATGTTATATGCTTAGTATACGCAGCTGTTGTGTGACAGACTATTTGACCCTTGCAGTCAACATTAAATTTTTCCGAACGGAGACCATGCATCATAATTTTAATCCAATAATTCATAATCCAATCTTTCCAGTTGGTTAAAAATTAAAACTGCCAAATAATATTGTTTGTATACTTTTGACGAACGGGGCAATATCTTCATTCTTCTTTCATTTATATTTCCAACGACATAAATATATGGTTTTTGTTTGAAAATACGAGTGCCTATCGAATTATAATCGTTCTGTGTATTTTATTTTAGTCTTAGACGAACCTCTTTGGAAACAATTATGAAAATTGTTTAAGTCGAAAATGTCTAATCGATTATGATAATATGTGCCTGTGCTTAATGACTTTTCTAATATTTTTTTTTTTTAATAAATGGGAAGCTGATGGCAAATAAACCCCGGGAAAATTTTGGGGAAGAATTTTTTTTTTTTTTTTTTTTTTTTTTTTTTTTTTAATTTTTTTGTTTTTTTATTTATTCTAAAAAAATGTCTATGAAGAACAAATGTTACGTCGAGTGGACTCATTTTAAAAATATGTAAACCGAATTCTGTATTTAGGCTTTCTATTTTTAACTTTTAAATAAATTCATTTTTGTCTAGAATGGGATGAAGAATGGGGGTTTAGTCGAAGATAAAACTGTTTATAATCGTAGTAACTACCTTGTTATTANTGGGAGGATTGGAGTCCGACGACAGGGATTGGGCAAATGGATTGGGATGAAATTGGAGTTTACTATGGAAGAGTTTGAAGCGGGTGGAGATAAGGTCTTTGACAAAAGGAATATTAAAGTGATGAAGGGTAGAGTTGGACACATAATATGGAGCGCTAGCAATTATTCTAAGAATTTTGGACTGAAAGGATTGTATTCGTTGGATATTGGAAGGCTTAGCGGCACCCCACAGTTCTGCGCCGTAGGTCCAGATTGGTCGTATTATATTCTTGTAGATGGTCAGTCTGTTTTCGATTGTGAGCTATGACTAATATTATTAAGTAGTTTAAATTGAGAATTGAAAATTTCACGCAGAAGATGGGAAAAATTAGCAGATTTGTCACATCTCATTAAAATGATGCACATAGATGCGATTAAAGTTATTTGATTTTACAAGCTGGACAGAACAATGAGTGTAATGGTGATATCATACAAGCTGGCTCTGGAATATTTGGGGAGGAAGAAGCTCAGCCAGCCTTCGTAATTATATTATGTATATGTAGATGTATTGTTAAATAATATAATCCTTAATGTCGGACTTTTTCATTTAGCAAGAAGAATTGTTTTGTTTACTAAAAGTGAAAGCATACATTAGTCATTTATAGCAGTTTATCTGTTATTCCACTGAAGGTTGTAATGGCATGGCAACAAGGAATGACTCATATCTGTTTTGTTGAGTACGCGGGTCACTGAAATCTTAGCTAATACTACCGATGGTGATGAATCCCTACTTGCCCTATTGTTGTTCTAATATACGTGCTTTTGTATTTATATGCTGAAAACTGAAGCAATCATATAGGATATCACGAAACGACTTTTGAAAATTTATTTTGTTCTTTCTGGCTCCCTTAAATTCATAAGTTGGAGTGCCTGTCCAAAGTTTAATAATTTTATATTTGTATCGGCAGAGGGAGCCCCCACATACTTCAATTTGGAAATGTAATAAAACAAACATGTATATGACAGTTTAGCTTCTTTACGTAATCCATTCGATATGTTCGTATATGATTAAATTTGTGCGACCATGTGCGTAGGAGATAGTCTGCGTTATATACATATATATATATATATATATATATA
>KZ808384.1:166733-188322 GCA_000696205.2 Oncopeltus fasciatus | reverse complement strand
TTTTTTTTTAAAGCTGCTACTAACGCAGATTATATATAAGGTTTTTAATTTTGATCTCACTCTTAACCCCTCCCTCCTTACAATATAGCATATATATATCTATTTAAAAGACCATATTTTAGCTGACATTTTTTAAGAAATACCTATGTGAATAGCTTGATTACTCTTCGGAAATTCAGCTAATCAACTAAATAAATAAATGCAACGTCTCTTATATATTGCATGGCCTAATAGATTTGAGGTTGTTCTTATTTTTATTAATTACACTTTTGTATTTTAATGTCACATAGATGTATTTATAGTTTCTTTATTTGTTATTTATTTTTTTTTTTTTTATAGTTTGTTTTTTACTTCATAGTGAAGTATTATAACAGCCCTTATACCATTTTCAGAGCTATCTACAAAATTTCATAAAACCATTTCCACTTATCAATGATCAGGTAAATAATAAAGAAAAAGGTCGTTCCGCCAATCTCGTTCAGGCATGTCTTATTTTTCTGATAACTTTTGATTTTTTGTTAAAATTGTATTTCTCTTATGTTTCATTAAATGTTAATAATCTGAACCATCATCGAGAGTCTTATTAAAATATTTGATAAATTAGATGTGCTTTATTATAAATCATATTTTGTTGACAAGTGTTTGATTCAATAACGTATTTTACTGTCAGTGTAAATCATCTTAAGCGATCAATGAAACGAAAGAACACTGTTCCATTCTCTCGAAAATACTCTTAAAATCATAATTAATATGCATTTTCGTAATAAAAGTACAAAACTGAAATTTTAGGAAAATATATATTTTACTCTCAAATGAAGAGTTTTCAAGAGGAGGAGATTGTCGGAGTTTATTTTTAAATAAAAACAAATTGTTCAACCAATATGGTTTTATTTTTCCCAAAGTTTCGACCTGATTTCCAGGCCTCCTTCAGGGCTATGTGGATAACGAAGGGAGAGAGTCGCGAATTGGAGTGACCAATCTCTCCCGTCGTTCGACCTTCGTCGGTCGAAAAGTTGGTCACCAATTTGTTTTTATTTTAGTAGTAAACCTATGACCAAACTCCTGACTAAATATTCTCCTAAACATCTACTTTAACTCTATATTGATTATAGAATTGAAATGTTTCACTTTGTACCTATTCACAAGTATGTACATATATTATTGTCCTAATGTATATTTGCCTACTAAATACTTGAAATAAGTGAAGCTTGTGGTGAGATGTGCGCCGCTGACTGTCAGGTGAATGACAGGCGTCTTGTAGAAGTTCTAATGTAGTCTGGCCACGTGTTGATACTGCGCATCCCCCCCCACCCCGGGGCGGCCGGCGAGCCTTCAAAAGCTCCGCGCTCGGCGACCGGCGTGCCACTCCTCCGTCCTCCGTCAGACCGGCCAGATCGCCCATGGCCTGCTAGCGCCCAAGTACAAATCTCTATCTGTGATTCCTAGTGTAGTGACAGTTCCTATATAGATTTACGTGGCTAGTGTCGTACAGCTCACATCTGTCTGGCGATATGGTCGAGAGGCTATCAGGAGAATCAAACGACGAGGAGTCCATCATATCCAGTGAGTACTACTTACGATTGTGCAGTAAGGTAAATTAATTGTTATTTTACCTTGAATATCTTGACTTGGTGCCGATAAGTTCTTGGAAAATTTCTTAAACAAGAATTTTAAATTATAAATGAGAAGTCACTTAACTCTTGGGGAGTTAGATTCCCTCTGATCAAATTTGTAAGTGTGTGTGTTTGTATATATATATATATATATATATATTGTGGCCGGTGTATATTTTTGGTTTCTCCAATGAAGATCGTTGAAGAATTAAAGTAATTATCAAAAGGTGCGATATTTCTAACTTGGAACAGCTTCATTTCATTACGAAATCTCCTAAAGCTATTTAATGGATGAAATTTGTTTGATTTACCCTACAAATATAATGATTCCACTTTTCTAGTGAAATTGCTGAGGGTAATTAAGCACCAACGTTTAAAACAAAATCAGATTTTCATCGGTTGTACGACGGTGAAGTATAAAATAGTTTTCATACAAAATTGTTTATATAATAAAGCAGAACACAAGTTTATATAAAATACTCATACAATAATTTGAGAGTCAAACTCACGCGCTCACACACATACATATGCCAAATCCGCCTCAGAGTTCTATCGAGTGGAATTAAACTTCCTTCAGATAAATATTTTATATTGGAAATCAAACTTAAATTTTAAGACTGTACAAGTTGGACGTTCATAATCTCGTCTTTGAGGATTATTTGTTAAACTATTTATCTTAATATAAGATTAAGATTGATGATTTAGTTGGCAGTCTTTCCTCTGCTCACACCAACCCACTTAATAATAAATTTCATTGAATATTCACAAAGCTTTCTTAAATCCTTTTTCTTTCATAGATAGCTTTCATAGAATTCTAAAGAGATATGAGCTGTTTCAAGTCAGGTTTATCAAAATTTTTTCGATATTCTCTCCGATCCCACCTACAAAAAGTCGTATGTGTGTGTATTTGTCCACAGGCCTACGGAATACGGCATGTAGCTGTTAAATGCAATACGACAGGCGTTTTTATCATAATCGTACCAGAGTGGGGATTTCTTGCAATGCCAAATCGCGTAAAAAAAAAAAAAATTTTTTTCGATGTAGTGGGTTATTTAGTTCAGAGTGTTGAAATCAACACAGATTTGTTTATTGCTCTAAAACAATTACACAGCAAAATTAAGCAGTGATTTGCCGTTTACCTGTTCTATCAATTTTAATTATACGTTTTACTAATCGAATTTCGTTATGATTTTCTTAAATAAAATTTGGCTATTTGTTTTTAAATGTAAATTTAAAGGCTATGTTTCTTTTTAGAGAGAAATCGGACGAATAGAGATGTACATTAGTGTGGGGATTACATTGCATATGGAAGGTTGAAGTACGAATGTTGGTGAAAGATATATTCTACAAGTGTGGGGATTACAAGTACAAATGTTCATCAAGTACCATACTGAGGAAATTGCTTATTTCACGCGGCACCTGCGTAGCGGGCTTCAATCATCTTATTCTTCTTAAAGTGCTCTTTGTTTATAAATAATTTCCCTCCTGTCTTCGCATGTTAACTGACTTTTGTAAACATAACGCCTGGTGTTTCATCACTCGGACTGATAAGGTTTTACTCTTATCAGTTTCCCCATTTCTTTAGCGGGATTTATCTCATTACACGTCACTTCTTGCCAGTGTGTTTTCTTTTAGAGCATTAGCGCTTTAATCTTTAACTTTTATATGTAATAGTATTATATTGGCCTTTTAGGGGAGTCATTAAGTGCCCAGTTTTTTTATATATATAATTCACATTCAGTGGGAAAACTGTCAAAAATAAAGCTGCGCTATCTGAGCAGACTTCCCATGTTTCACTGGAGTAAATGAGTGAAATTTGATATACAAGTCGGAGAGAACAATAACTTTGCTGAAGATTTTGCCGGGAAAGGGAAGAGTGGGGGAAGCGCTCACCTATCCTAGTTGATACTTTCGTGAATGTCGTTATTATATTAATATTTTATAGAGCGAGTTAAGACATTACATATTCCACCTGTTATATTATATAATTTTTTCTTAGCTCAGACAAGAATGGGGATACGACAAATATGAATTTTAGTCTCACCCTAAATCCTTGAAACTTTTATTCACTCGATTTCAGCTAAATTCAATAGCTTGCAATGAAAAACTTAACAACAAATTTGTTTTCTATATTTTGAATTATGACACTCAAATTACTTACTTAAATATCTTTCTTAATGCGGGTTCTTTTTGATTGTTTCATTTTTAAACGTTGTGGCACATACATTTTATATTTTAAAGTTACATTTTANATTAGTTGCTTATGTTTGAGAAAACAAGGCTCATGTAACGTTTTTAAGAAAAAAATTAGATGTTTCTCAATGATGTACTTATTTTTACCCGTCTCATACCAGGAGTGTTAATTTGTCTAATACACAAAGTTTTATAGAAATTTTTTATTTAGAATATAATATATTAATGAATTCTTCGCTAACATTTCTGCTGCTCTTCCAAACACAAGATATGTTTCGTTATATTCCTTGTATCATTTACATTCTTTAGTGGAGTTTTGAATTATGATAAAAATATTCATTAAATATAAAAACGCATATTGGGAAGGATTAAGGCTGAAAGAAATTGTGTTTGAGCACCTTCTTTCGTACCTCATCAATGGCCTTTAAAATCCTTACATTTACCACAATCCCTGTAAATTGGCTTCTGAGTTCAAGAAATTCATTTTTTTTTTTGTAAATAACACTAGCGACTTTTTCCTTATTGCTTAATTTAAGGCGAAGATATTAATAGGGTTGGGTTTATGGCATTTTTTTTGTATCGTACATGTTAATTTAATTTTTATTTAAATTATGTTTATTGTAATTAAAAGTAAATAAAATGCTTGTGAAAGGTTGACTACGTGGCTGTTTTGTTTACTTGAGCAGGGTCTACGCTATTGGAGGGTGGCCAGAGGAAATGTATTGTTTACTTAGTGAGCGGAATAAGTCCTATTTTAAGTATTTATCAGCAGCGTGATGTGGGAGGGGCGCATTTATACACATACATCTATCAAATGTACAGGAATAGCGTTAGTCCTTTCTAGAAAAGAGAAATTCGTATGACTTTCATGACACTTGTAGGTGTGTGCGTTTCGGCTTCTGACTTCTTGGTAAGGCAGTAAGAGCATTCGTGTGGCGTTCGCTCAGAAAGTTGTGCTTGGTTTTGCAGAAATAAACCTCAAAACAAGGAAGGTAACCCTATTCAGACTTGTGTTAATATAAGTACTTGTGCATTTGAAATAAATATTTTATTAATAAATATTTGTATTAGGGAGCTGTTTATGCCTCATGAGGAAAAAGATTATCGTAAAATTTAGAAATCCGCTTTTTGTAAACGTATTTATATTTTAGCTGAATCCTTTCAGCAGAACTCTTATCCTTATTCTGACCTCAGAGCAAGAAATATATTACGTGTGTATTCTGTTCCCTTACACTAAAAATTGATAAAATTTATGTGGGATCAAATACGCCAAAAAAATTACTTGCTTGTGTGTGTCTGCGCGCGGGTACACTATATTATTACTATTCTATATTACTATATTTGTTTCTACGCTCTTTATAGGCCGCAGTTTTTAAAATGATAAATCTGAATTCGGTATTTAAGCCAAACAGTTGAAGAAGTTCATTAAAGCTAGAGAAAGTAAAATGTTAAATCCTAGTATATCTGTATTTATTACTATCGTGAAAAAATGTAATTTTGTACCATGTTCTATCTAATACAAAGAAAAAAAAAAGTAAAGGAAAATTTGAATGGAAATTTCAAGTGTTGGGCGGGCTCTGGTTTTTAAAATGTCAGCTGTTCAATAAATCCACTTCTGGTTGGATCAGGCGACCAGGAGAGGGGAGTGGGGTGGGGGTTGAGAGGAAGGTCAACATTCATATCTTCGCCTTTATTTGTGATCCAAAAATAATTTATGCTTTATAATATTTATATGAATAAAGCAAGATATTTGCCGATATAACTAGGATTTCCTAGTGCAATCTATCTGGCTTGACGGACAGTAGAGCGCCAGATTTCATGGTACTACCTGTTATGAGCCTGCTTGTTGTGTGATGGACTCTTTTGTACGTATGACGAACATTGAAAGTAGCAAGTTACATCCACTGTGTTGTCGGAATGATGTTGTGACGAGGTTCTCTCTGCGGAGGTGCCATGCATACCGGCGTTTACGTACAGAGGCGCACGAGAGGAGTCCGAAGAGAGCCGTTTGGTGTTGAGGTGGTCCCTCGGCTGCCAGAGCTGTGTACGAGGTTCGGGTCACGTAGGCAATCCTAATCCCCCCCCCCCCCTCCTACAGCCTACTACGCATAGGAGCGAGCGCCCTCTCAATTAGGGGTGGGGAGCTTTGAGCTAACGTCATCTCCTTAGTTATGCCCTTATCGTAGACCCTTGCATCTATGTATTCCCTAAAGTTGTACTGGTACTCAATTTGTCAAGGAATATCATGCTATCGACATACAAACAATGAAAACCATTTATTACGAGATTCATGCGGGCTAATATTAGTTATTTAAACGCCAAATGTGATAGTTAATAAACCAAAAGTCACATACCTTTTATATATGTATAACTGAATCCTTTGGATTCAATCATGTTATGTGCATTACATCGACCAAGGCAGATCTTTTCTCATGATTCTCCTTTCTCTTGGAATATTTATGACTTGTCATAAATCAGTTAAAATCCTCTTGACACACAGCTCACGGTAGGAAATTGCGCCGGTCATTTAGACTAATATTTTTTTTTTTTATACAATAAAACTAAAATTTTGGCATCCCTGATCGCTTCGTGGAGAAACTTATCAGAGCTTGCTACTGTTTTCATAAAATCGCATAAACTCGTCAAATGAAGTAGGTATTACTTGCTCTATAATATATTTAGAGAGTTTAAAATAAATTATCTCTCAGAATCCTACCAATTGGTTTACTGATTAGTTGCTTATGTTTGAGAAAACAAGGCTCATGTAACGTTTTTAAGAAAAAAATTAGATGTTTCTCAATGATGTACTTATTTTTACCCGTCTCATACCAGGAGTGTTAATTTGTCTAATACACAAAGTTTTATAGAAATTTTTTATTTAGAATATAATATATTAATGAATTCTTCGCTAACATTTCTGCTGCTCTTCCAAACACAAGATATGTTTCGTTATATTCCTTGTATCATTTACATTCTTTAGTGGAGTTTTGAATTATGATAAAAATATTCATTAAATATAAAAACGCATATTGGGAAGGATTAAGGCTGAAAGAAATTGTGTTTGAGCACCTTCTTTCGTACCTCATCAATGGCCTTTAAAATCCTTACATTTACCACAATCCCTGTAAATTGGCTTCTGAGTTCAAGAAATTCATTTTTTTTTTTGTAAATAACACTAGCGACTTTTTCCTTATTGCTTAATTTAAGGCGAAGATATTAATAGGGTTGGGTTTATGGCATTTTTTTTGTATCGTACATGTTAATTTAATTTTTATTTAAATTATGTTTATTGTAATTAAAAGTAAATAAAATGCTTGTGAAAGGTTGACTACGTGGCTGTTTTGTTTACTTGAGCAGGGTCTACGCTATTGGAGGGTGGCCAGAGGAAATGTATTGTTTACTTAGTGAGCGGAATAAGTCCTATTTTAAGTATTTATCAGCAGCGTGATGTGGGAGGGGCGCATTTATACACATACATCTATCAAATGTACAGGAATAGCGTTAGTCCTTTCTAGAAAAGAGAAATTCGTATGACTTTCATGACACTTGTAGGTGTGTGCGTTTCGGCTTCTGACTTCTTGGTAAGGCAGTAAGAGCATTCGTGTGGCGTTCGCTCAGAAAGTTGTGCTTGGTTTTGCAGAAATAAACCTCAAAACAAGGAAGGTAACCCTATTCAGACTTGTGTTAATATAAGTACTTGTGCATTTGAAATAAATATTTTATTAATAAATATTTGTATTAGGGANGTACCTCTGTTAAAACGTGTGGGCCTACGTGCCCGGCGCTTGGGTACCACCAGGAAGCGGTCAACTCTCTCTCAAGGATCTCAACTATTCTTGTGATGTCCCACTACAGACTATTCTCTATAGTCCCCTTAACTCGTCTTCAACAGCTTCATTTCTGCAGCATTTTAGTTATTCTGTAGTAGCTCAAAATAACCTTTAATAAAGTCGATAAAAGTACTTATGGACATGGACTTCATTAACTAGATATAGTGCAAGTGCTAGTGCTAGTTATAATTCTAGTGCTAGTTATAATTCTAGTGCTAGTGGTAGTTATAATTCTAGTGCTAGTGATAGTTATAATTCTAGTGCTAGTGATAGTTATAATGCTAGCGCTAGTGATAGTTATAATGCTAGCGCTAGTTCCAGTTATAGTCTTCAAGAGAATAATGAAGGATGCATCTCAAATCTCTAAAATTTAAATTTCCAGTACGTCTGTTGTATTTACGTAGTACATTTTTTGAGCTTTACTACTATAACTCTCCAAGACAAAGATTTCGCTCGTCTTTTCCAAAGATTCCCGTGGACTTTGGATTGCGCTAAGCCAATGCGCGGAAGTGCTCTGCGAAGGGAGTATTTATCCCTGTCGCTCTGCTAGCTGTGTTTGTGTTTATGCGCGCCTACTTGCTTTAAAATTGCCAAATAATATCTTGTACGTGGAAGAAGAGCGCTCTGCCAATTTTACAAGGAGTATAGATTCGGGAGGTCGGGTGGTGCTGGAGCTTCGCCCTTGACACTGAGAGAACGGCAACACTGTCTCCCCCCACCACCACTCTCCTCACAGCCACTTCCTCTATTGTTTACCAACAACCTCCCCCCCCCACCCATTTAAGTTTTTTTTATTAAATTACTAAGGAATATAATTCCCTCTTCAGATTTATCACACGCACGCGCACACACACACACACACACACACACACCTATGTATTCCCTAAAGTTGTACTGGTACTCAATTTGTCAAGGAATATCATGCTATCGACATACAAACAATGAAAACCNCACACACACACACACACACACACACACACACACACACACACACACATTCATACACACACACACACACACACACACACACACACACATATATATACCGGTCAATAAAAAAAAAAAGAATTTGAGCCACAATATGACGTGGGAATGACGTACGTCCAATAAATAGAGGCTTATGATTATTGAAATGAATGCGATGTATGTCGGGTGCCACCTGTACCATTAAAAGTCGCTTTGTCATGCCGTAATCACTAAATATTTTCTATAATAATGAAGGGCAAATCTAAGTAAGCTGAACTTGTCGTATTATCAGTAATCGTTTGTGAACTATGCAAGCGTGCGACCCCTGCCCATTCTGCTGAGGGGAATATGCCGGTGGGGCAGCCAGTTCTTCCCAGGGACGTCCCCTCGCTGGATTGGCGGAGCTGTCAGAGCGGCCTTGGATCTGTTTACAGCGCACAGATTTGCTCTTTACCCCACCCCAGGACGTTATGCGCCTCATCTGGAAGTGAAGTAGGCCCATCGCCATTTCTACTCATTACCGCCTCTCACCCCACATTCCAAGTACTTGCTTACAGTTTGCGCTCGTACGCTCTCCGAATTCCATTTAACCCGACATGTTGCAGTCATTCCTTATTCTTTTTATACATAATCTCTCAATAAGACATTCAAGCGAATATTCTGGGGGACAGAAAAACCGGCGCACCTGGAATTTTACCTGAAAAATGCAGATTAAATAATTATTTTTGTGTGCGGTGTAATAACTGGCACGACAGATCAAATGGGAGTACGATTCCTTATGTTTTGACAACAAATGTCTTAATCCTCTCTAGGATTAATGATATAAACTGAAAGATGGACTTTATCTCTCCTTTCTTTCTTAAAGGAAAAATTCATAATTTTGAATTCAGTTTGTCTCCAGAAACACATTGATTGGCGTTTCTTCTTTCCTTTCTTTCTTAAAGAGAAAATTCATAATTTTAAAACATTAAAAATGGTTTTGACGACAGAGGTTGTTGCGCGAATTATGGCGTTGATCGAAGACGGCCGAAGCCAACGATACGCGGCCAGAGTTCATGGACTGCCTGAAACAACAGTTCGCCGGGCAGTTCAGAGGTTTCGCGAAACTGGTAGCTATGCCAGGAGGCCGGGATCAGGCCGTCCAAGAGCGACACTCCCAGCTGATGATCGCTTCATTGCTCTCCAGGCCCTCAGAAATCGCTTTCAATCAAATGTAAGCGTGCGAACAGTAAGGAGGAGGCTTGCAGAGCTCGATATCCACTCCAGAGTCCCCGCATCCGGCCCTCTGCTCACCGCAGCGCACCGAACAGCTCGCCTCAACTTTTGTCGAGAACATTCCGCCTGGACAGAAGATGATTGGGCCTCTGTTCTCTTTTCTGACGAGTCCAGGTTTAACCTGTACGGTGCAGATGGCCGAGTTCGAGTGTGGAGAAGATTAGGCGAGCGATATGCACAGTGCAACATTAGGGGAAGAGTGCAGTTTGGAGGGGGCTCGGTGATGGTTTGGGGTGGAATTTGTTTAGAGGCTAAGACAGACCTCTATGTGTTCCGAAGGCCAACGCTTAATGCACATACGTATGTGACTGACATTCTGGAGGAATATGTGGTACCGTTTGCCACGTTTATCGGACCCAATTTCCTTTTTATGCATGATAATGCACGGCCACACGTCGCACACGTTGTAAGGGACTACCTGGATGAGGTAGGCGTCCGCACTTTGGAGTGGCCAGCTCGCAGCCCTGACCTCAACCCTATCGAACACCTTTGGGACCAGCTTGGAACGTCCATTCGGCGACAACAGAACCCACCAAGTGACCTCCAAGAGCTAAGGACGGCTCTGGTACGTGAATGGGATCAGATACCTCAAAATCGTGTAGCCAACCTGATTCGCAGTATGCCTAGAAGAACCCGGGATGTTATTCAAGCAAGGGGAGGCAACACTCGGTACTAATGACTCACATTTCTTAATAATAGAGTGTTATTTTTCGTTTAGAGTGTGTTTATTTTTTTCTAAAAGTGACCATTTTTCTTTTCTTTTTCAATAAAGATTTTTTTACCCACTCATGTTGTGTTTTTTACCCTTTATTCTTGGTATACAACAAACAGAATATATCACAATAAATAAAGGTGAGCAAATTGTGACCTTTGACCTGTTATAAAAATGTTTATATGCATTTTTCAGGTAAAATTCCAGGTGCGCCGGTTTTTTTGTCCCCCAGTTTATTTTGTTGTGTCAAAGTAATTCTAATTGTTTATTGGAAGCGTTCAGGGAGCTAAATAAAATCATACATCACCCGATAATCGAAACCGTGTCTCCCACTTGCCGGGTGGGTGCGCTATGACTACACCACGTCGATCTCCCTCGGTGGTAGCGCACCCACCCGGCAAGTGGGAGACTCAGTTTCGATTCCCGGCATTGGTAGTAAGATTTATTTCTAGCTCCCTATACGATTCACATAATAATAAAATGTGGGATTACATTACGACAATTATCATCATGATTTAATTCGAATTATATATTCTCGCTCTCTTCAGTATATGAATTTAAATGAATCTAATTAATAGTTATATAAAATAATGGTTTTTATTTCGGTCGTTGAAATGTAATCTCGTGACACAGAGATAGATCTCTATCTTGGTGTATGCGTTTGCACTGGTACATTGCCCATATGGATGGCTTACACTTTGTATGTGAACTTCATTCCGCCCCCCCCCCCCCACTTGGATGAATTAGCTAATATCTGAAATTTGGTACGGATTTGACTAAAAAGTAAGGGCATATGGATAGCTCTTATTTATTTGGTTTACTGAAATATTTATGAAACGTATTAAGTGCAAGACTGTAATTTACTTACGTTATATTAGCTTTTGTAGAAGTTTTACGAAAAATTCATATTTATTAAATAAATAAAATTTATAACTCAAAGGGTAATGTGGGCCCTCTTAAAGCTATATATTGAGCTCCCTTTCGTAAATAGTGGCTTAAATGAGACAAAGGGCTTTTAGATGAAGAAGAACAAAGTAAAAGTAATTTTATATAATTTGTGTAATTTTGTGAAAGTGTAATATCCACTAGACGTATATGAAGAAAGATATTTAAAAATCTAACTAGTGAGGTTGGAAGCACCACTCTCTTGCATGCAAGTTACCTCCTCATCCGTTCTCTCTCTCTTATACTTCTATATAAGAGATATCGGATTTTTTGCGTGCCACCAGAGTGCTATTTTTCTTATCTCCCTAGAAGTATCCTCAAGGGAATTCGTCCTCCGTTCCCCTTGAAGGTTGCCCCAGGTAGTTAGTTCTCTATCGTCTAATAGTTCTGCAAACAGTAGTCGGCATTGTCAGTGAAAGTTTGAAGTCCATATGACTCCTGGCTGGGAGTTCATTAACCTCGGATGTTTGGTAATGCAAACATGGCGCGTCTCGCCCTGCCACGCCTTTAACTCCTTCTCCCACTCTCTTCTCAATATTTTAGTGAATTCTGAATTCAGCCGGTAAAGTTGTTCTCAATGAAGATTTTTTGAAGATAAGTAGTTTTTAATTGTAGAAAATGATTTTTCACAGAATTTTTTTGAGAATAGTTTTTAGCGAAATAGTTTTTGTATTCACATTTAACGTGTAACGTCAAGTTCGAATCCAAAAAGTTTTTTCGGTGTTGAAAGTGATACATGCTCTCTGCTATATATGCAATTTCTAGGAAACGTTTAATCCACTTTAGATTTATTTATGATCTTGCGTCATATCTAATATGAACTTATATGATTTTAAAATAGCTTTAACTAGATTACATGTTTCAGGATTGTATTCCAATGATTATAGTACTGAAATCCATATTTTCTGTTTCTCCTACATTTATTAATCTACAAATAGTTCAATTCTATCCATCTGTTTTTTTACAATTTCTTTAATAAATAATTCGTAATACTATTATCGTAAATTCCTATTGAAGTGCTTCAGTTCTATTAACAACCGGTAAATATATTTTAATATTGGTTGTAAAAAAATAATGTATAAATAAATTATTAATCTAGATTTACATATTTATTTATTGTATCCGTCATCAAATTGCAAGAAGTTAAGTAACAGGGTTTAATAAATAAAGATTTATATTTATAAAAAAAAAAATGTACATAAATTATTCTAGAGGGGAATACACCCCCTCAAAGAAAATAGTGGAGTGAGCAGTTTTATAAGTTTGAGCTTCCAAGTCCCCCCTAAGGAGTGTTTGCTCTCTGTTGCAGTGGAGGACGGCCGGGTACTCCGCGACAAGACAAACGAGGTCCTGGAGGAGCGGAAAGCCGCAGCCAAGAGACAACGGCGCCGGAAGAAGACCACCACCTCTCTCGTCACCTCCTGCTTCCAAGGTAAGGACTTGTTGTGCTCGCCTCAGTAGGGGTACTCTTCCTTGGCGACCAGGACAAGTAGAGAGACCACTTCTTCTGACAGCGCCTTCAATTGAGCTTGATTGTGTCTTCTTTCCCTCGTAATAGTGGAGCATTCATATGTGAACTGCAGTATTATACTGGAGATATTAGTCAGGATCAGAAATATAATATACTCCGAAATCATTGGGTAATCGTAACTTGTAAGTCATCATCAGGGCGATAGTGGTGTCGGAAGAGATCTCCGAGGGAGGTAGCAGAGCTAAACTGAGAGACAACCACTGAAAGAGGGGGTTTGTCCTATTTTTCTGACGAAACCCTGACTAATTTCTCCAGCAACCCCGACAAATCTCCAACCATGTCAATTATAAACCTATCAAAGATGGAAGAGGGATACTTTACTTAAAAGGCTTCTAACAACGGCTATCTAACTTCGTTATTGCTCAGTTAGCTTATATTTAAGCTGGAGAAATTAAGTCAGGGTTTCGGCCAGGATCAGAAAAATGAAATACTCCAAAATTATTTTATTATTGCTGGAAATTATAAAATAATTACCCAACAATTTTGGAGTATTTTATTTTTTGATCCTGGCCGAAATCCTGACTAATTTCTCTAGTATAATACTCGATGGCCAACCAACCTCTACCATGTGTATATTTAAGGTTCTCATTATAGTAGTATGTTTTGCTGTCTATTAAATTACTTATTCTATTGCAATAAATAACAAATATAAATGAGTATAAAGAAGAGAGAAAAAAGTATTTATTTATTTATTTCCAGCTTGAGTGTAAGGTACATTACTACTGAATGTATACATATTTGTTATTTGAAATAAACCTCTGTTCAAAAATAACTTGCGGTGGAATTAAGATTTTATATTTTTCACCAGACCTACTTAAGAGAAACAGAAAAAATATGACACTTTCAAAATCTGCTGAAATTGACGAATTCCAATTATATAAGGTGATTTTTCGTAAACAGATAACACTCATGCCAAATGTCAAAATCTGTTTAATTTGAGATTCGCGAAAAACAATGTATCTTGTCCTATATTCCTCTTCAATTAATTTTCAGTTTCTATTTGTTTTGCGAAATTTATTTTTTCTAGAGGGGGTATCAATAGTCGATTTTCAGGTTTATTATTATTGATTAATTTTGATTAAAAATAAATGAAAAACACACTTTCTTGAAAATTATCAATGTTCTAATATAAAATAATAAAGATTCAAAACACATCGTCGACTAAACAGTTATGAATTCAAGTAGGCTTTTTCAGTAAAATGAGTAAGAAAAGTTACGAGTGATTCGTACCAGCTTTTTCTTGTATTAACCAATATGTATATACCTACTGCTAAGCTCTAACATTCTTAGCTAAGCTGTTATGATTAGGTACGTTAAATATAATAATAAAAGTCTTCTTTAATCAATTCCGGCTTCTACGTTATCGCTCTAATAAATAAATACCCATATATTAAACTAGGTTTGTCTGTTCCCTACGGATGATTCTGTTTTACAGAAAGAGATACTATCAAATATATTGTGCTTTGTAGAATTGTGAACGTACCTCTGTTAAAACGTGTGGGCCTACGTGCCCGGCGCTTGGGTACCACCAGGAAGCGGTCAACTCTCTCTCAAGGATCTCAACTATTCTTGTGATGTCCCACTACAGACTATTCTCTATAGTCCCCTTAACTCGTCTTCAACAGCTTCATTTCTGCAGCATTTTAGTTATTCTGTAGTAGCTCAAAATAACCTTTAATAAAGTCGATAAAAGTACTTATGGACATGGACTTCATTAACTAGATATAGTGCAAGTGCTAGTGCTAGTTATAATTCTAGTGCTAGTTATAATTCTAGTGCTAGTGGTAGTTATAATTCTAGTGCTAGTGATAGTTATAATTCTAGTGCTAGTGATAGTTATAATGCTAGCGCTAGTGATAGTTATAATGCTAGCGCTAGTTCCAGTTATAGTCTTCAAGAGAATAATGAAGGATGCATCTCAAATCTCTAAAATTTAAATTTCCAGTACGTCTGTTGTATTTACGTAGTACATTTTTTGAGCTTTACTACTATAACTCTCCAAGACAAAGATTTCGCTCGTCTTTTCCAAAGATTCCCGTGGACTTTGGATTGCGCTAAGCCAATGCGCGGAAGTGCTCTGCGAAGGGAGTATTTATCCCTGTCGCTCTGCTAGCCCACTCCCGATCCTTATTGGCACGCCACGAGGAAGGGGAATATTCCTAGTTTAGCCTCCCCCGAGATTTGCCTGGTCTGCATTGCTGGCTGCCAGGACCTGAGTCGGGTTATTCCGGGACTCCCACGTAGATTTGTCTGAGTGCCGGCAATAATGGTGTGCTCACTCCTTTCTCTAAGTAGACTTCATTAACTGGAAAATTGTGTCGGAGGGTTTATTACTCCCACTTCTCTTATTAATAAATTAGTTTTTTTTTGTTTTCCTAGCCCGTTTATTTCTTCCTCTCTAATAGAACATACTTTATTAAAAAAATAAATTTAACTTTTCATTCCTAAAAGTATCTGTAAATTTATTATTTATTGTTTTGTTTATGGCAATAGCAGAATTTGATCAGTAAGCCTTCTTATATTTTTGGAATGAATTTATTACACAGTCTAATAACTGAATTCGGGTTAATGGTCTTAGCAGTGCGTGAGATGTCCCCTGCAGAGTTGACGTAAGAACCCCCCTCCCCCACCATGGTCAGATCGGTAGGTTTATTTTTGTCGGGCTTCGGTCGTTCTCTCTTATCACCTCGAGTAACTGTTTTCCTTCCACTTACGCAGAATCCTTAAACTGCTAACTTATCAGTAGTTGCCGATTTTTTTTTCCCTTCCTTAACAGATCATCAGAGCTTTGATGGGTAACATTGAGCTGTTTAAATATCTTTTTTTGGGAAGGTGGTGGGGGGGGGGGCAGATCTAGTTTATTTTCTGTTAAATTCAACTGTTAAGTTGAATAAGAATTTCGTTCTTATTTTATATTAAATAATTTGAGGCATCATTTTTGATTTTTGGCCCTGGTACTTAAGCAGAAACATTTATTGCGTTCTTTTCAAGTGTTATTTTGGTATATTTCCTTTCCTTAAGAAAATAAAGCTGTTACCGTCCATTTCAAGCTGAATACGATATCTCTAATTTATTATCAATCAAACACAAATGCTTACCGCTATCATTTTGGCAGTAATCTTTCACTACTGCCATTGTATCTATTACACAATTAAACTACTGATACTTACCGCTACTTTACTATGAAAATTTTATTGCTATTAAACAATAAGTCCTCGTCAATCACTGAACTGTCACGATCAAGTTGTCATAATTTTTTTTTTTTTAATCACTGGATGTATCATAGTTAGCGGGAATTCTGAGACGCGGACGATCTACTTATAGAGGAGAGTAGGCCTAGAATTTACTTCAAACTTGCGGAGGTCCAGACCGTCCGCGACTCTCTCTGTCGGGTCTAGACCCAGTTCCGTGCGTTAGTGTTAAATATTAAAAAAAAAAGAAGAAAAAAAAAAAAATTTTACGTCTTCGCTGATTCTTCTTAAAATTAGCTGAAAATATGGTCCGTTGAAAATTATGGATGTCATGCCTGTAGGCACTCCAGCAGTCGCAATTTAAAAAATTTAAAACCAAATTCCATATTTAAGTACATTTTTGAAAATCGTTGGATGAGATTGTTAATGTCCAAAACTACCATTGGGTCATCATGGGTTTACCAACTAAAGAAAACCTATTATGCAAAAAAAAAAAAAGTGAAAAACTTCATCCTCATATTTCCCCACGAAATTGACTCCTTGTAACTTCATTTTATCGTAAGTTGGTCATTTTTAGTATTTTTTTAAATTATAGGAATTTGAAAATCACCTCCTTGATTGACATTGATGGAGATATAACGAAATTTATGAGCACAAAAAAAGAGCTTTCTACGAGTTAGTAAAATCACGAATTAAATTAGTTAAGTAACGAATTAAATGTCGATAAGCGTTAGCATCTAAAAAATTTTATCCTTAATTTAACTTAACCCGTCCAGCGTGTTCTGGTTTTACTTATTAGCGAATTTTAAATGAATGTTTATGAGTAATGAAACAACCTACAAACCTCAATATACGTATCTACCTTCGAAACTATTGTCCATTTTGAGACTAAGTCATGACGTAACTCGCATTTTGACTTACTTTGTTAGTTATCTATTTTCCCCCCCAATTATGACGCAATAAGTGTGTCAAGAGCGAATTTTGTTGAAAAATATGTCGCAGGGTTTTTTTTTTCTTCCCTTAATTGATTTAGATTGTGAACCAATTATGACGCAATAAGTGTGTCTAAGAGCAAATTTCGTTGAAAAATANAGTTTTTTTTTTTTTTTTTTTTTAATTGCATAAAGCTTTATTAAAAAAAAAATATATATTACACTGAATTTTTAAACGTGGAGAAGAAAATAAAGTTATAGTGGATTATGAAAAATGGTTGAAGTTTATTTTTGTTTATCTCCATTGGTTTTATTGTAGAAGATAATTGATATCGGGGAGGGTGTGAGTCTAAGTTAATTTAATAACCTTCTGTGTTTTTTTTTTTTAAATATTTTATTTGATACTTAGCTGACCTTTAGCTTTTGTAAGATTATTTATAAAACTATATGTGCTCAACTCATTTTCATAAAATGGTAAATGTTGGTAACCTTTGCTAAGTACCTAATTTAATATAAACTTCATCATAACACAACAAGTTAAAATCTTAAAATAACTATAACATGGATATAGCTTAGAATTTAAGATCTCACACTCAAACATTTGCACTTCAAAGAGATAATTTTTAAATTCATAATGTACTGATTTATAATATTTTTCTACATATTTTTCCTTGCTTAACCTACTTTCAACAACTTGAGCCTGAGTTAGAACCATCAACAGATTATCACTCTGGTTTAATATCCCACATTTGTGGTTTGACTAAAATAAAGTTAAATTGTACTAGAAAATTAGAATTGCACTCATGGCCTATCTGGAATAGTTGGAGCTGTATATAATTCCGAAAGAGGTATGACTTCTTGATAATGGCACCACAGAAGTGGAAGAAGGGGAAAGATTTTCTGAGAATACAAGAAATAATATGCTATTTTCAGATCGTTATCTACAACTTATTTTTAATTTAAATAATGGATGAGATAGGTGATGGTTACTTTAATGCTGAATTATTAAATTAACTGTGAATTTTCTTACAGAACCATCACACCTTTTAGCCAAGTAATTTGATCAATGGGTTTATGTAAACCATTATCATAAAATGTAGGAACACATGTATTCTTATAATGCATAATTATATTCATTCCCTTGCAGATCTTTATCGGCTGAAAGGGGAAGAACTTGGTGCTGGTGCTTACGCTTCTGTCCAGACCTGTGTTAATATCCTGACTGAAATGGAGTTTGCAGTGAAAATGATTGACAAAATCCCTGGGCACCCAAGAGCCCGTGTCTTCAGGGAAGTTGAAACATTCCATCACTGCTCTGGCCACCCCAATATCATTCAGCTTCTGGAAATGTTTGAGGATGATCAAAGGTTACTTTTTATTTAATATATAAACAATATATTTATATAATTAAAATAAGAAAAAATGTTTTTATAATTTACTATTTACAGTGACACCTACTACTAACTGACGGACTCTTGCTGTAAGAACTGATCACTGAATTTGACTAACTTTTATTTGAAGCATTTATTATAATCACTCATCTGTTTACTCTGCTCTAATCACAAATGGTGAGACTTTTACTTTATAATTGGCAGTTCATTTACACATTAGTTTTACTATTCTTTTCTTAAATTTATTTCTTTATTAATAATAGTATGGCTTTCATGCAGAAATTGTGTAAACTACGTGATTTTATTAACATAGCTTTATTTAAATATTTTCATTAAAATTTAACTTTGGCCTTAACACATTGCCAGTTGCACACCCAAAAAAACTACGAGTTGGTAACTGAACATATAATTTTTTAATCTATCTAAACACCAACATATGCTTTCTTTAGATGTTTAACTACAACATTAAGCAAAAAGAAAAAAAAACTTTAAATATTATAATAATTGGGCTAGAAAAAGAAAAAAAATCCAAACCCGTAAAAAGTTTGATGTAGGACCGGCTGTTTTATATTTTTTTCTCCTAAGCATTATATCACCAAGAGAGTAGGTTTTAAGAATAAATGATTGTAGGTTAAAAACAGCAGAACATCATTACATAGGGTTCTGACTGGTATCTAGAGCTCAAACTGTCAAGTTGACTGTGTTGATTGTGTCTACTCTTTGCAAGGACCATTTCTATCAGTTTTCTGCTATCAATTAACGTGTTAGGTTCTCCTGGAGTAATTTACTTCTGTTTTCCATCTAGCTCTTTATTTTGATATTTCCGACACATGTCTTATATTCAACTAAATATAAAGAATTTTCAATTATTTCTTCCCATTTTGCAAGGCTTTGATGATATTGACTGAAGGATATCACAATGATACTCTAGAAGTTCGAAGACAAATTATCTAAATTAAAGTTGAAAAACTATAACTATGAGTTATAGTTATCAACTAGCTCCAAGTAATCCATCCATCAATAAAAGTGACAGTAATCTTAAGTGGCATGCAGTGACCATAATTCAGAAAAATAAGTTTGTGTTAAAAGTTATAGTTCTGTGTGCTGAAAAATTTGGTCTGTAATGTTTAGGTAAAGATAACACAAATAAAAGAAAACCTCCCAGAAAAATGTATTGAATTTTGTGTGTGTTGCTAAAGCATAAAACATAAACACATATTCTGATGCTTTTATGAAATTTCTTCTGTTGATTGGCAAGATAGTACGTAAAGAAAAAAAAATCTGAAATCATTCAGCGCAGTACTAATAGTATCCAAGAACAAGAAGTACTTTGTAGTCAAGAATAAGAAAATACTCTAAGAATAATAAAATAGTTTTCTCACGAGAAAAGAAAAAACTCATCAGAATTTTATACTTAGTTATGTTAAAGAAGATACACCATGCAAAGGTCATTTTGAGGACTGTGACATGCTACCCATGATTCTTTTTTCGGTGTATGAGGTTTGATGGTTGTCTCTCAAGAGATCAAAGAAGACTCACTGATTAGGTGGCAGTGATCAAAGTTATATTAGATCAGTTTGCTCCAAAATGTAGGGAATATTAAGCATTGAGTGATTCGGGACTGGATGAAATGTTTGTGTCTTTCCGAGGCTGATGTTTCTGGATCCAGTAAATGCCATTAAAGCCAGTAAAATATGGCTTTATGTTCTTTGACATTAGTGGCGAAACATTATTTTACACTTCGAGTGTAAAATAGTGTATTGGAAAGCAGTCTGCTGAAGCAAACTAAACCTGAAATAGACCTTTTAACATAGTACCGTCACTTGTCACGTACGTAGAAAAATCAAATAGAAATGTGACGACTGATAATTGGTACTTCAGCATGGAATTGACCAATAACCTTCAGACAAGAGGACATAAGCTAATCAGGACAATGTGGAGGAACTATAGAGAAATCTACCATCCAGCCATATGAATAAAATAAAATATATTCCTATTCCATTACAATGAAATTAGCGAAAGTACACGCTAATTATTATTGTACCAACCCATTACTAGGTACTCCAAAAGTGCAGAATGTAATAAATAATAAAGTTCTTATTAAATACTAATACATTTTTGATAATAATAAAACTCAAAACATGTTTGTTTAGTGATGAAAGATACATTTTATGAGTTAACAGCAAAAGTGGAAAGTTAGGAGTGATTTTTACCTAAGTTGCAAGTTTTAATTTTATGGTTTAGAAGTCCAAATAATTTGTTTTTCTTAATGAAATTACTTCTCCTGTTATTTTGCACTTTTAAAATATATAATCAAGTAAATAATCTTAAAGGTTATTTCCACCACCAATGAATATAGAACTGTCATACCTTCCATTGTCCGTCTTCATTGGTTTCTGCAAACCATCTGTTGGCGAGCGCTTTCGGACATTGTGTTCTGGCTGAATACATGTGTTCACTGTCACTGTCTGTATTCAATTTGGGTTCAACTGGAGTTGAATACAGACAGTGACAGTGAACGCATGTATTCGGCCAGAAGATGGACAATGTCCGAAAGCGCGCGCCAACAGATGGTTTGCAGAAACCAATGAAGACGAACAATGGAAGGTAAGACAGTTATATATAATCAACATTATCTTCCTAGAACTAAAAATTTTTTAGAAGATAACTATGAATCCTTTGGTTCACCTATACTATGACAGGCAAATCTTTAACATTAATATGTTACTGTTAAATAGCTAAAGCTCTGTAAAATGATATTTAAGATATGAATATATTGTAATGCTTTAATAATAAAATAAAATTAACTATTTTCAGGTTTTATCTTGTGTTTGAGAAAGTTGAAGGTGGGCAGTTGTTGTCCAGGATTCAGGAAAGGGTTAAGTTCACTGAAAGGGAAGCTGCTGCTATAGTTCGTGACCTTGCTAATGCCCTCTCCTTCCTCCACTCTAAAGGTACTGATTGTAATTTCTTAAAATTTACAGTATTAAATAATAATATAATTTTATTA
>KZ808384.1:135316-158050 GCA_000696205.2 Oncopeltus fasciatus | reverse complement strand
AAAAAAAAAAAAAAAAAAAAAAAAAAAAAAAAAAAAAAAAAAAAAAAAAAAAAAAAAAAAAAAAATATATATATATATATATATTAGCTTTTAAAGTAAATATGTTAGCTTTACTGGCTCGATTAATATTATATTTAGGTTTAAATTTATCTTTCAGGATGTTAATTTTATTCCATACACTCTCTAGGTAATCTCTGATAAAAAAGATTAGAGTCAATGATGACAGTTAATTCAATTTGTGGATAACGCAGCTCTTTGATATGTTGTCAATTGGTATAGAGCGGAATTCATCGAAAAATATTTCAAATTTTTTTTATCATGGGTTAGAAAATCAAATTTAGTTTCCTTCCGTTTTCTCTTCTTTCTCTGATCAAAAATCAAAGAAAGAATATACGTCATTCTTTATTTTTATGAAATTAGGAAAATGATTTACTTTTATTTTCTCATATCATACTCATGCTCATAATTTTTTTTTTCTTTTTCTTTTTTAAGAATTTAAGAGCCTCTTGACGTGAAGGGAAAGGGGAATAGCTGCTGGTCTACAGTACAGGGCGTTACTGAACTACGGAAAGTAGGCCTGACTGTGGAGGAGGAGATGATAATTTACTAAATATAAGTGGGAACAAAGACATTAAAACGTTCCAGGAGCGCCTGTTAAGATACGACCAATATGGAATAGTGAAATAACCTTTCATTGAGCACGTACATGCGGTTATATATGCCCGTCAAGTAACTCCGCAGTCACTAGCGAAATCTCTCCTGTGGCCTCCCCAAGAAACCGGTATGTTTACCGTTCTCTGCTACTCTGCACTTTTGTCTGTAAGTATTCTCTCAATCAGTGAAATATAGTAATGTAATATGATTATATATATATATCTCGATCGATGCAGCTACAGATTCATTATTGGACTTGAGAATTGCGTTGTCGTCTGTGTAACTATGATTATATATAAATATAATCAGATTTTGACTATAGTGATTTTAAATTATCGCTCTTTAATTCAACTATCAACAGCAGCTGGAACCAATACAAAATCCAATTTAATAAAAACAGAATTAGAAGTTCTTAAATAAGCGAAGGATAGGTGAGCTTGACCCAATAGATGAAAGTGTGCTAAATTAAGAGGTTATAGACCTACAATAATCCTGTTGTACAATAACCCCAATACTGTACAGGCTTGAAAACACCGTCTCTCACTGCAGGGCTTTGCAGATCTACGATACTCCGCTCTATATATAGAGGAGTTGTAGAGGGTGGTAATTGTGGCCGTCAGATAATCAAGATCTCTGCTCTCTATATCGGGAATCTGGCATCACTCAATTTGTCCGTCTCGGCGACTGGCTATGCATCTGGCGAGAACGGATGAGCGTCGCGCTCTAACCAAAAAAATATCTCGACCAGATCATTAGGTAAGGAAGGAGGGACGACCAAGGCAAAGGTGACAGAACTGCATCCTAAGACTCGCCCATTCTATGAGTTCGCAACTGGGAGGGCAGCGGACTGACACCCGGCAAAGGCTGATCAGGAGGCTCCGATTCAGGGTTGAGTTTGAGTTCAAGCTTTTTTTTATGAATTATTAACATTTTCTATATGTGTTTTAGTGGTCATCGCCTGTAATTTATGCTAATGAAATTAAGTTTAAAATTCAACAGACGCTCTGGACTCTTATACAGACTTTTAAGCAGGCGCTCACAGCTTACAACAGATATACTGACACTGTACATGGCACTACTATAACCGCTCTGGACATACGGTGCAGAACTGTGGGGTGCCGCTAAACTTCCAACATCCAGCGAATACAATCCTGTCAATCTAAAGTCTTAAGAAAAATTTCAAACGCTCCATATTTTGTATCCAATTCTACTCTTCATTACGACTTTAATATTCCTTTCGTCAAAGACCTCATCTCCACCCGCTTCACACCCTTCCACAGCAAGCTTCCATTCCACCCTAATCCATATGCCATATCCCTGTCGTCGGACTAAAACGAAGATGGCCTCGTGACCTCTCGGATCTTGACGCCTAAATTTATTGGGAGTGGGGTAAATGAGCCCCTTCTCCCTACTAAGTGACATTTAATTGATTTTATTTACTAATTTTTTTTTGTTCATATTTAAGTTTATATTAAAGCAGAATAATAATAATAATGATTACATATATATATATATATATATAATTTAGGAAAGTCTATATTTTAGTTGGGGCCCTAATCATAGCAAGTAGCAATATTTATTCAAAAGTCACATCATGGTTTAAACATAAACAGCTGGATTTTCTTAAAGGAAATCTGCTAAAATAAATTAACGATAAGAATATATTTTTTTATGTGTTCAGAGTTCAAAAATCCATACTGTATATTCTTATATCTTTTTATTTAAATTACATAACTTTACCAACGATAAATATCTGTTCTAGGTGGTAATGTGTAACAGTGAAATATCTGCTACATCTTTGTCTTCTGGCGTCCATTTAGATAATTCATCACAAGATGCTCCGTTCAATGGAGAAAATCAACAAGCACAGTCGGTACTTACGAAGAATAGCCAATTACCAGATGAGAGTAATTCCGTAGACTCTGAAGATTTCGAACGTTTCCTAAGAACATTCGATGAGAACCAGACTAAAGGTAGCACGGAGTCTCCAGAAGACGCCGATGGGGAAATGAAGAAAAAAATTCGTCCTATTATGTCGACCTCGCCGAAGGATGACAATGGTGAGGAAATCCGAAGTGGGGAGCCAGAAAGGACGGGACTCCAATGGCTATTTAGATCGCCATTCTCATTACTTAGGATTCGAGATACACTTATGAAAAGGCAAATGCCTCCTAAGCCTTTAAATATGTCCGATGCAACAATCACAAAAGTTATGGATGCCATTGGAACTGATCCCCCACCTACCACATCCTCGGATGATACCTCGACTTCCCAAGGTGGTCCGAATAACAATGTTGGATTGAATATAGGATTCCCAATCGGTGGTAACTGTAGTGTGCTTGTTGAATTCATGAGGACTCCTAGAAGATTTTCTAGATATATAATCCTAGAATTGCGTAAGGAAATACAAACTATTTTCAGAAACATACTTAATCATCTCTTGTCATTTTATGATAGTGGCACAAGATGGATATGAATTACAAATTTATTAGACATGCATGTTCATTATCACTGCTTAACTATTTTTCAGGAGGGCACATAATGCTCTCCTCTAAGAAAAAGGATGTCATTGAAATATAAATCGCAGCCTACCAGATCTTAAACAATTTGACTCATTTATAAATAAAATTTAAAATATTTTAAATAATGGAAACTAATTTTTTCTTTATTATTACTTGAAATATATAGGTTTCTTATACTTTTAATGATTTATTTATCCTTATCCCCAGAATTGGTTAAGTGGATTGATTTTAACCACATTTCTTGAGATATGTAGCTGAAGGGGAAATATATTCTCGCAATCTTTTGAGCATAAGTTATATATTTTCTGAAGCAGGGAAATAATAGATTTAACAGTTAATAAAATAGCCGGTTTTGTGGCACATTTTTAGGCAATTTTTATTTTATTATATAGTTAAATTAGAGCTAACAAAGCTAATTTTAGAAACTACTTTTTCTTTACCAACTTAACTTTTTCATTAACAGCAAGAAAAAATGAAATCCAACTATTTTTGTTTCCTATGACATTAGGAAAGGTTATGATGACATTAGCTGAATCAGCTAGCCCTTAAATATTTATCAGAACATAGAGTAAACATTTATTTAACAATATCCTTTAATATCATACAGAAATAAAACTAAACTAATCAAATGCATCAGAGCTGCTAAAATAATAAAGATTATGTCAAAAGAGTACTTGTAATTTTTCAACATCGTTATTATTTAATTATTAAAATTGGTATTCTTATTTTATTAAGCAATCTCGTAATTTTTTAGTTTTCGGAATAATTTAAAAAAAAAAAAAAGCTCGTTAAACAGTAGCTACATAATCTTCCCCATGTTTTCCTAAAGTAGATTTCCCATGTTCAATTAAAATATACATAAATTATGTAATATAGTTTACCATTTAGTTTCGGAGAGAACAATAAAGTAAAAGGTAAGACCACTAAAGTTCGTTCTACACTAGCCAGGACAGAAGAGTGCGTGAAGCGCTCACCCAGCCAAGTTACACTCGTAAACTTTTTCCTTAGCAAACACTTTTCATAAACGTTTTATAAACTGTAAACTTTAGAAAATTACCATTTCGCAACTCAAATAGAAACGAAGATATTGCCATTATGAATTACCGCGTCCCTCTTAATACCACCATTTCCTCGTCCGATTTCAACCAAAATCGAACAGCTTTGTGTTCACAGGTAAAAATAGGTAGAGATATAATGGAAATAAAATAAAAGTATTACTCAAGGACACGTCTTCTTAAAGGTATTCTAATATACCCAGATCCAGCTGAAGAATATCTAAAAATTCTACCATTTAAAAAAAAAAAAAAAATTTCTACCATTTTAGAAAGTTAAAAAGAAAATGTATCATCCTTACAGACAAAATTCACAAATTTATAAATACTAAAATTCGTCAAGAAAGCTGAACGCCTTAAGCCTTCATGGTCTTACTAAACTATATAAAGATGAAAAATCTAGACAGCGATTTTAGATAGAACGGCCTCGAACTGTCAAACTTCAAAATCGGACTCAAAGAAGAACGTCAACCTATATTGCTTACAAACTCCAAGAAAGTGAACAAAATGTTTGTCCCATAGGAGCTAAATAAACAAAGAATTTTAACTTTTTTTAAAAAATATTGATTTTAGTTGTGGTATTTAATCCCGTGTAAATTTTATATTTATGCAAGAGAATAGAATTTAAAAAAATCTTACTAACTCAGCCTGGACTCGAACCCCGTTAGCATAACTGCCCGGAAAGCAGGAGACCCGGGTTCGAGTCCTGGCAGAGGTAGTAAGATTTTTTAAATTCTATTCCCATGCATTTCTTGTGTAAAGTATTTGAACTTTCCATTTAATGTAACCCCATTCTTCATGTGCCCCTTTTCTGAATTACAAAAAGCATTGAATATTTCAAGTTAATAATAATATCAAGTAAAGGGGTTGATTGAGTTTTAGAAATTACAAATGCTAAATCTTTAGAATATTCTTATCAAATTGAGCCTAACACATAACCCTCACACTCTTGATCAATCAAACTATATACTTAATTTTACATATGTTTCATATTGAAGTTAAGTTTACGTTTGAATGTAAATTATGGTTATTTTAATGATGGTGGGATAGTGTTCATAATTTGAGTAAATGTTTTATTTTAATAATGTATGTCTAATACATCTATAACAACATTCCTTCGTAAACAACTAAATATACCATTCATTTATGTATTTATATTCTAACTCACAAATAGCGTAGGAATAATTGTATTTGTTTTGAAGGAAATGGGCAATTCATCGTTATAGATCGTATTTTTTTATGTTTTTTTTTAGTTTGCTCTTGCTTCTAGATGTCCTAAGCTAGTTTTAATGCTGAATGCCCAAGAAGAAGAGCTTGTGTCCTGGGACCTTAATGTAAATGTAAGCAACGCTGAATCCTGACTGTGGGAACAGATGATTACCCTGAGCTTATTATAAATCTTTTGGAAGAAATGTAATTTAGTATTTCAAAACCCTGATTGATTCCTCTTGATAATTCATGACAGAAATCGAGGAGAGGAGTACGCTACTTAAGCATGGCATTAAGAAGTTCTATGGAGTGAGGACCCCACACTCGGGATCTTGAAGATCACATATCAAGCGATCATAGAAGGAATTGTCCAGTGACTTGGATAATACAAGTGAGGAATGTGGCCGAACTTCGTGGGGACTGTCCGAGACATATGGTATGGACACATTCGACGGATCGAAGAGGAGCGATCCCTACAGTCTTCTACCGTACCTAAGGGAAGACGCAAATGAAGAGGACCAAGGTGATGCTGGGAAGACGACTTCGACGAAGAGAAGGAAGGCCGACTTCTGGGAGAAGCAGGCTCTACTGTAGGATACCGCAGGGTACCAAGGGATTAACCTGAATAAAAGCGCTATGAGTAACTACCTCATAAATTTTATATTTAATCAATAAATAAACTTGTGTTCAGTTTGATTGTTATAACAAGATATTATGCCAGAAAAAACTTTGTTAATTCACATTGACATGTCAGGTTTCTGTTGTTGCTCTATAATTGAATTTACCTCTCAATTTGGCTTTAAAAGCGCCATGCCAAATTTCATTTAGGAAAACAATTGATTGCGGCTTCTAGGCAGTTAAGTTAAAAACTTTTTTTCATATTAACTCCCTTTCTTATTTGTTACTCCTAATTTTATAAATTAATTAATTTGTGTTGATTTTGATTAATCTAAACTAAATATTACGCCAGCTACATCGAAAAAATTACGCCAGCTATATCGAATATGGAAATTGCTTGGTTGACGATTCGTCTGCTTATGTGGCTTATTCACTTCCATATTTAATGGGTTAAATATACTTTTGAAGAAGCCTACGATCAAGATAACAATAATTAAATAATATAATATTTTTCATTAATTTCTCTTATGGGTAAATAGAAAATAAATCTGTATCAAATCTGGTCACTGACCCATAGCACAAAGGATCTCAGTCTTACACAACATTCCAAAGAAAAGTATTCTAATTTCTTTACAATCCTCTTGTTTTGTTAAAGTAACAAGGCGTTTTACTGTTTGATATTTATTATCAGTAAATAAATCTTTCTCTATGCGTTCATATTCACAATTCATGAGATATATTATTATTTATTTATAATTTACAATTAAAACAAACTTTTAGGGCATCCAGCATTCCAAAAAGTTCAGGATATATAGAAGAAAGAGAAAAAAAAATGAATAAGTTTAATGATGCTTCCTTCAAAACAAACACTATGATTCCAACGCTTTAATGGAGAGGCACATTTCTCTTACCTGGATGATAAATAGACGTTGCATCGGTATTTTGAGATTAAGTCATAAACGCTAATGGATTCCTTTTTGACGAAAGTTAATGTCATTTTGTGAGTCAGAATTAAATAAATACATGAATGGTATATTTAGTTTTTGGCGATTATACAGTTTTATAACTTTTATAAATCAAACATATACTCAATTAATGAATCCCAGCATCATTAAATTGGGAGAACAGAAAGGAAAACTAAGGTTAAAACATTTTTCTTTCCTGTTCTGATGGACACTCAATTTTTTGTCGAATTTTCTATGTTTATTTTCGTATTTTTTATTTCAATTTTTTTTTTTTTTTTTTTCTTAAGAAAATCACAAACTTTGGCCACAATTTATAACCATAGTGTAAAATATCTAGCATGCAGGATCGAAAAAAATAATTTTTATGAAATTAGTCATGAGAGTTCAAATTACAGTTTCATTTAAGCGTTTTCTCATATTAGATGAGAAGAAGATACAAGATCTATCTAATATGAGAAAGGAGTTTCGAGAAAACAACAATGCAGCACTCATATACCAATTTCTTCGTATCAAAATTAATTATACATTCTTGATAAAAACAGGATAAGAGTGACAAATCCGCTTCTTCCAAGTCTACGTAGAGAGCAGGTACAGTAAACAAGTCTCGTTCAAGTAATGAGGCTGAGGTAGCAAGGACTAAACCCAAGTGGATCTGCAAGTATAATTATCATTGCAGGATTCATTCTAACACTTTCGGGCTCCACCGAGAATACTGCACAGCATCAAGGAGCACAATTTTATTTGTGATTCACTTAGACAAGACAAATCTTGGGAGATTTCCAAGCAGAGATAGAGCCTCATTTCAATTTCCTTTTATCATTCACACTCTGCAGATAGTGATTTATTTATAATAAAAAAAAGAATAAGTCGTTTATTATTACATACGACGGGGGGAAAAAAGAACCTTCAAACTATATTAGAATATGAGGTGTAAGAATTAATGATGTCCGCTCCATTCGGTAAGAAAATACAAAATGTTTCAAATGCAATTTGTATTTTTTTAAATACAAATTATTTAAATCTAATAATTACATACAAGAAATGCAAGGGAGCTAGAAAAAAATCTTACCACCTCAGCCGTCCCTCCGTCCTGGGTCTCCTGCTGTGCAATGGTCAGCATACTTGCCCGGAAAGCACTCCTGCTGGATCTCCACCAGGGTTTTATTCACAACTGAGGTAGTAAGATATTTTTTTTCTGGCTCCCTTGCATTTATTGTATAAAATTTAACGTGGGATTACATACCACAACTAATATCATTATTTAAAAAAGAAATGTAAAGAAAAGAAGAAGAAAGGAGTCTAACAAATAGCCAACAATGTTAGCTCCTTCGAGAATATGCGATATATTCGTCTTGCTTGGGGGTTTAGACTCGAAGTAAAGTGTGGGGAGTTGGAGATATTATCTAGCTAGCCTCGGCGATGTAGTAGCCAGCATATCTGACCGGAAAGCAGGAGACCCGGGTTCGAGTTCCAGCTGAGGTAGTAAGATTTTTTTCTGGCTCCCTTTGCATTTCTTGTATAAAATTTAACGGGTATTACATACCACAACTAGTATCATATTACAATTTAGTCTTGCAAGAGAACTTGGGCAACTCCTTCGAAGTAAGAGTAGGTTGTGAAAATTTGGCCTTTGCCTCTGTAGGTTTCTCGGCCCAGACAGACACTGGAAGCCTATTCGGAGTCTCGAACAAGCCTACAACAATCTTTACAATCAATTACTTGTATCGATGGTCACAGAGAGGTAGAATAAATCTAGATTTCGCTCTAATGTCACTGACATCCTTATCAAACATACATATTATCTGACATCAGTAACATATCAATCAAACAATGTTGATAAGCTCAAATTAAGTCCACAACAACACTGACATACTGACTATCTAAGTAAGGAGTACACGTAAAACTTCGGAAATGGGAGCGACATATTTGCCTCACTTTTTTCTTATTATATATTTTATCTATAGATTTGCCATCATTTTTTCCAATAAGACTAGAATATTATACATGGTTTTTAATGCATTTAATAAGATTATAGAGGCATATATGTTTTTCTTAAGACAAAAGATTTATGTGCTTCAATATCTGGAATTTCAAAGAAATTAAAAGAAGATCAAGTTGGAGATATACCGAAGAGATATAACACTGGGGAACACATTTTTTGTTGAGGTAGATCTGACACTGTTTTTTCACTAATTCTTGGCGACTGAATCTGAGAATAACCTCAAATTTTGTATATCACGTCAGCTTTTTAAACTACAGGATATCCTCAGAAATCATAAAAATCATGCATTTAAAAGAACATAAAGTAAAAACGTACCAAATATACAGTTTACAAAACATTTAATGTAAGTTAAATCGAGTTCATACATATAAAATTGTTTAATTAATGAACAGTACTTAATAATTAAGATAAAAATTTGCGTTTGTAGCTTTTTCTGGAGTGTTTAGTTTGTGTGCATTTTCGCTTGATGCTCCAACAATAGTCGTCAGCCATCCTATGTACGTCCCATCTACCTTGATACTATACTATACTATATTGATACTTCCATGACCCTCAAATCTTGATGGAAACGTTCACCCTGCTCTCACTGCACCAAGATTGTCTGGAAAATTAGCAAGGTGGCTGTGTAAAAAATGTAATTTAATGCTCACGTTGCAGCCAAGTTTTTGGAAGCTTTCCAAGAGTTGCTGGACGATTTCGGAGTAATTCAATGCCCCTGTATTTCCAAGAACGTCTTTAACAATGTTTTTGAATGCCATATCCGTATTTCCCTTCTTCTAAAGAGGGTAATTCATTGAAAACTGGCACAGAGACTTTGGCTGAATGCGGTACTGGGCGTATAACTGACGGTAAACTAGGATACTCTATTTTGCATTTGTTTTTCTTGTTATATCCCGAAGTTTTCACTATACAAAAGTAACAATCACTTGAATGATCTTTGGGCTCGCGCCAAATCATAAGTAAACCAGATGGAAGCTTAGCACGTGTTCCCTTGGTCCACATCCGTAAACCCTCAACACACTGTTTACACACTTTATGAGGTGCCCATGCTTTATCTTGATCACCAAGTTTCACTTTAAAATAGGCAAAATATGCTTGTCTGACAAATGTACTGATGTGTGTCCTTTGACTGGGAATGGTAAAACTACCACATATATAACAAAACGAATCAGGGCTGTTTTCGCACTTTCGACGTGTAGGAGCAGAGGTAGCCATAAGGTAACGTTTC
The DNA here is from genome assembly GCA_000696205.2 of Oncopeltus fasciatus. NCBI lineage: Eukaryota > Metazoa > Arthropoda > Insecta > Hemiptera > Lygaeidae > Oncopeltus > Oncopeltus fasciatus. The sequence goes on along the minus strand of KZ808384.1, from coordinate 147,800 downwards.
AGTTCAAACACACTATGTAGTTCTATTCACTTCCGTAACGAAATACTAAATACTGCTTTCCGACACGCAACGTTTCACCACAGTGCAACAGACGTAGCTCACTAGGCAGGTCTAGATCAGCATGCCTCCCACCTACAGAGAAACCGAACGTGACTTCATAGAAGAAAACTAAAAACAGTTTTAAAACCAACTTGCCTAATTCTATAGAAAACAGCTAAAAAATTTAACTCAATAGAAATTGTGTTTCAAAATGTTCCCTAATGTAATAATAGATTAGGATCTACCAAGAGCACTAGAGTACTACTCTCTTCTTTTAGTTGTCAGAACTTACTCAACAAATGCGTATGTAGATATTTCAATGCCGCTTGTTCCTACCATCAAAAAAATAACAAACGGAATGCACTTAGATCCAACAACAACAAACAATGGTGGCACTAGCAACAAACTGGTCATCAGACAAAGGAGGCAATTATCTATATAGTTCCTCACAAGTTGAAGGAGCACTCCAGCAAACAGGAATATCCAAAGAAGATGAGGATTTCACAAGTTTAGTTGCATAACCTACTTCACCGAAGTCTTCACTGTTACACCAGCCAGCCAAAGGTAGGTCTCCCTGAGAGCAGGCAACGAGGAAGAAGGGATAGAGGAATCACTTTCCGAATCTAGCCCGATAAGGTTGATTGCGACTAAATTAGCTCGGATACAATGTAATGAATCACAACATGCTTAGACTAGTAATTCCTTGTACCTTCCAGACCGATCACTTACTTGTTTGTTTAAGCAATATTTATGGAAGAACAAAGTACAATGAGAACAAGTTTGTAAAATGTAATAAAAATAGAGCAACAGCCATCATAACATGGATGACTTGCTATGAGCAAGTATTTATTCATTACTCTTACAAGTACTTGTATTCTAAAATTAATCAAATGAATTTATTTCTTTGTTTATGAACCTGGTTTTAAATTATTCTAACAAAAGAAATGTGAAAAAAAAGTAGCGAAAATATTTTATTTATAAGCATTTCTACATCTATCCATCTTATGTATTTATTAACACAGAGATAATGTGTAACATCTCATTAAAATTAAACGGGATAGAGTGTTTGTTTATTATTTTATTTATATTATTGTATAATGTAAAACATTCTGCATAACTTACGCACATCATTGGATTTTTTTCTGCTACATACTATTAATACATTCAATGGTTTTGAACAGATTTCCAGGGGGTAACTTTAATTTTATAGTTCATAAACCGATTTTTTTTTCCGCAACAATAATGAAAATATTGTACACGAAGTTGCCTGAGCGTTATCCTGCTTTGATCAACAAATAAGGTTTTGAGGTCCATTTTCTACAAATGAAAAAAATTTGACAATTTTGCGGAAGTTGATATTGCGGTCCAAGAGTTCTTTGACAGCCATAACAAGGAATGGTATCAGCGTAGGATCGAGCAATTGGCTAGCAGATGGCTAATAACGGTAGATAACAATGGATTATATTTTGAGTATTAATTGCATTGTATTTCAAATATAAATATATCAAAGATATAATAATACAAATATTTGGCTTCAAAAACGATAATTTTTTTTTTTATATACCTTTTAAAATAATAAACCATAGAAATAAGTATGGAAATAGCAAATAAAAAATAAACATAAATAAAAATAGTAAACCGGGTTACTTCCATTCTCTCCTACACAATCCGTCTATTTAACAGATACCGTGTGAGATACGAAGAGAAACTAAGAGAAAAATGTATAGTTCGATTTGTGAAGTATAGCTCTATCGTATTTATCCTAAATCAATATGTTAACAGTTTAGCTGTGAGAGGAATTTTCAACTTTCAAAACTCTAATTCACCCCCTTACAAGCACATCATCAGAACTGATACAAGCGAATCCTCAAATTAAGTATAACCTTTTCAGCAATTTATATATATATATATATANATATATATATATATATATATATATATATATATATACTGAAGTAGAGGAAGAGGAAAAGACTATTTCACTCATCTAGGCATGTTTTATATGGTACATTGATTTCTTAGATTACCAAGAAGCCTGATTAGTCTCAGTAAACAGACAGATAAATTATAATTTAGAGTATTTTATAACACCTGTATTCGATTAACTAATATCTGCAAATAACACAATTAAAGAAATATTACGAAGCTGTCGTATCGTATTTGAATGTCTGTCCGCTGAATACGATTGAAACTACTGATTTACTGCGGGAAAAATAAAATAACACCTTGCTGACTCTTGCAGATGTAAAAGTTGTCTTATTACTTTACCTGTACAGTCTCAGGTTGTTGTCATGTTGTTTCTAAGCAACTGGCCTTCCAGCTCAAGGCCAAATATGCTCAAATTCACAAACAACAAACAATATATACGAATACTATTGCAGAGGATATAATTCATTTCGATAAGGCCTTGAAATCCCTGTGGAGTTAGTGTTATAACTTCGGTGGAATGAATCTTGACTAAAAGTGTCAAGTTTAGCCACTCACTTGACTCAAATGCTTCAATGAAATATTGCAAGATTAATTGAATACATAAGTATTTTCATGTTTCATATCATAGAAATATGTATATTATACTATACATAAGTATAGTATAATATACATATTTCTATAATGCTTCATAGTATAAACACGATATAAAATTAAATATAACTAATGGAATGTTGAGAAATTGAAATTTATATCTTTGAGTTACAAATTTTGTACATACAAAATTAACGAAAATACAATGATACAATACAAAAACACAACAAAAACTCTAATTACAATAGATGTAGCATGACGTCACCTGCGATCAGCTAGGAAATTCGCTCGTCTATCGTATGGACATCACCAGCGATGAGGTACATATAGTGGTTTGATGTGAAACTCTGAACGCTCTATCTTGATCCAAGAGGTAGGCTTAAAGGCAAGTATTTTTGGGAGGAAACCATGGTATCCGCCATTTTCCCCATTTGCGTGGCCAAGAAGCGGTCTTTTCACCCTACTTAGCTGATGAACACTTATCAAAAATAGCATAGCATTCACCAAGACATCCCGCATGCACATTAGAAAGTTGTGAATATCCCTCTAATCGCGACGGATGTCATGTACCACGAACATATTGTAATACGTCAATTTCTAAGCAATCTACCTAAAAAAAAGTACAGATAGCATTTATCTTCACATAATGGTCTAACTAAATTGATAAATACTATTCATATTTATTCGGAGAAATGTATTATTCGCACTTATATATATTCACTTGTAGAATGAAGCTCTGTTTCCAGTGTATAGGCTTCCTAGAAGTTGTGTTATCAGATCTGTGCCGCCTTCATGAACCCAATGTTTACATTCCAGGGAGGCGAGGAACAGTTCTACTGACTCAGAGAGTCTACTGACCCACATTATCTGACCCTGGACAAGTCAGAACTATCCAGCCGAACTTCTTCTAAAAAACACCTAATATACTCCTCTCTAATGCAAAACAGTATATATATAATTGGAGTTGGGCAAGTAAGCTAGACTCATACATACTTATATATGTTTATTTGGTGTGTATGTATTTTTGCTTTGTGCTTTTTTATTTGTTAGATTGTCACAAGACTAATCTTTTTCATTTATCATATTTTGCATTGACATAAAAGCAATGCAGAGTTTAAAACGCTAAAGACACTTTTTCATATATATGTATCCGTTCGGTATTTTTATATGATAAAAAAATAATATATAATAGTCTATTATATTTATGGATTTATATTTAATTTCTATAAATTCCAAATAATGCATGTCTTACGCATCGGTACGCTTGCGATGTTGGCAGATCTGACGGATTTGCAAGGACTAGATTATTCTCTCACAGTTATATGGTCCTATGGTGGACATCTCATCGTTCGCAAATTTCCTTTTTATTTTATTTATATTTGCTATTTGCCTCATAGGAAATGCAACTATAGGTGTCTTATGAAAAGCTGCCTTTATTATTCTCGTGGATGCGTTAACTAAGCGAATTCCTCAGTATTGTGAATAATGAATACGAAAGTATTTAACTTTTATTAATTTATCACTTTTTTTTAAAATGAATAAATTTTTATTTATTACATTCTGTTATTAACAACATCTTGTAATTTGGTGTATGTCTGTGTGTAGGTATGTGTACGAATATAACTTATTGCACACCAAGTACTATATATCGTAATGTAAACAAGCAATAAAAAACGGAAAACATTTAAAAGAATGGATAACAGATTTAACCCTAGATAAAACCCAACAGTCAGGGCGTAATAACCATTATGTTGATTGCCCTATAACCTGATCCTAATCCTAAAAATCTTGTAATTTGATGAAATAGAGAAATTACAATAAAAAAAAATTAAAAAATAACAATAAAATAAATAAGTGAACATCACTGTGCAGGGAGAAGGGGCCCATCGACCCCACTCCTAATATTTATTACTATAAACTTAATATTAAAATTGCTGGAACTATTAAATTCTTTATACTTAAACTTGACTTTACCGGTAATCCCCTACTCTTATATGCCGAAAAGTTAAATATTGACGGTTTAAGTAAACTCTCAATCTTATTTGTTCAATTTCTCAGTGTGACTCCTAGAATATGTTTTTCTTTTAATTAATAAATAGATTTTCGTTGAATTTCATTACTCTAAACTAAATATTACGCTACATGGAAAAAAACAGTTTTTATTTTCGTTTGAGATTGCAGGTAATCTTCCCCTCCTATTGGACCGATTTCACTCAATAACAAACTTAGTCTTTCGTTTTGCAATTAAAAGAAAATTCCTTTTGCCAAATTTTTTAGAAAAACAGAAACTGTGGCCTGCAGGGCGTGAAAAAACACACTCACACATCATACATCACACACACTCTCCAACTCTCACACAACTCTCATAAAAAATTTCAAAAAGTCTGTCACGAGAACAACCTTAATTAGCTACATAAACTTCGGAATTCACTTATTTATAGATATAGGGAGACCGGAGTCGCTACTTTAGTTGGAACTAAGTACGTATCTGATGGCATCGTAATGCCTCAAGAGTAAATAAATCATCAGATATATCATGATATACATCATGACCATGTATGTACATTAATGTTTATGTTGAATTTTTTTTTCAACTTGAATTTTGGTCATTACAAAACATTAAAAAAAAATTTTTTTTTCAACCATTTTGTCATTGCAAAGCATTTTTTAATTGGTTAATAATTGTATTAGTAATAATGCATGGGGAACTTGGCCATTTCTCCAACTCCCAAGGGTTGGCATATAAATTAAATAAATAAAATAGTAACAGATCATGGTGCAATCACCTTCTGAATCACCTCGGAGGAATAACGGGATGTGTTACGAAAGAAAATTACTCAGGGGTTAGGATGCTTTGATAGTTAGTTGTGGAATTTGGTGAAATAGAAGAGGATTAGGAAATGTATAAAATCAGTGTGTAATTAATTTTTTAAAAAGGAGGGATTTTTGCAGAATTATTGTTTTTGTTACATCTACTGCTTAATGAGAGATAAAAAGAGAGACTGGTTTTTCATGTGGTAAAAAAAGAATAATGTATAGAAACAAAAAACATTTTCTCCGGGATTATGGTCCAGTTCCATCTCAACTGACCGTAAGAGAGAAATGGTATTAGCCAGACTAAGAATAGGACACACAAGACCTACTCATGGCTATATAATGGCAAAGGATAACCCACCAATATGTGAGGTCTGTGGACAACTTCTTACCATCAAACATATATTTACAGAGTGCCTAAAATATAAAGAAACAAGGAAAAAATATAACTTTAATGGGACTCTAGACGAAATTCTATTGGATGACGATAATGGCATCGGACTCTGTAATGAACTTTCTGAGAGAGGGCAGGCTATTAAATCTTATCTAGATGCATTTTCAGTATGATTCTTTTCCATTCTCTTTCGACTTTTTTATCCAATAAATTCTATATATTCTATCCTATAAATTTCATAGTTTCCTTCTACAAAGAAATTACTATCTATATCCACATAATAACTATTCGCATTAACAATACATTACATCTCACCATGACCTATTGCTAAGAAATTCTTCTTCTTTAAAACATCTTCCCACTTCTATAAAATATCTCCCTGGCGTTAATGAACAAAGGTTGACACGCCATTAAAAAAAACAAAACATTTTCTCATAAAAATATAATTGAAAACAGATGAAAATCTTGTTATTAACAGGATTAATCCAAGAACTAAACCTTATAGAATTTTACTTTTAAAGTTCTACTTTTAATTAAGATCTAATTGTTTATATTTGATCAAGAACAGGAAAATGAACTGCCAGAAAAACAGTACCAATAAAAAGAGTTACCAGTATTTTAAGTTAAATGTCATTTTAAAGGTTGCAACAGGAGTTCTCTTGATTGCACTCGACTCGTCCTACAAGTGTCACCGTGACGAGACTCGGAAATGCCCAGCCCTGGGCACAAGGAGGAGGCAGGTTTCGGGAAGAGGTCAAGGGTAGCTGCTCCTTGTAGCAGCTACTGAATCACAGGATGGTCGGGAACCCCCTGCGACTGGTGGGGAGCATATATATAGCTGGAGATCTCCCGCCCCGACTAGTATATGCATCTCACCAGCGACTTGCAAGACACAACTGTATCAGCTGTCCCACAGTGCCATAAGGTAAGTGCAACTATAAATATTCTTTCGCTATATACCTGGAAAATATATGTCTGAATGATTCTTTTGATAAGGTAACTAAATTGAAAATTAAAAAAAAAATCCGCTTCGAGACATGAGTCTAGAATTTTCTTATATTCGTTCTTTTGAAAGATTTTTTTTTCATTCATTAGTAAGAAATATAAAAAATTATCTAAAACTGAAATTCATTATTTATTCACGATATAAACAAAACAAAAATTAAGAAGTTTATGAAACTAATAGTTTTTTTTTTTTTTGTATGTGTAAACAACTCGTAAATTACAATTTAAGAGTATTGCTCAGTTTACAAATTATTTAAAAATTTTATTTTGTCTTTAAAAATGATTATTAATTAAAAACAATGTGGGCTTGTTTGATGTCAACGATTCGCTTCACACGTTCAGAGCTCCTTAAATTCATTGACATAACAGATGGATTAGATGGATTTGAGCAGTGCTATCTCAGCCTAGAGAGAGAAATGTTGGCAATAAACATCTTGGCACAGCCAAATCCACAAAACTGTATTTTTAACAACGATGACATTAAAATAAATAAATACTAAATTTTAAATCCAATGTGGTTCCTTGAATCGCCTTCAAAGTTCTCAAAGTTAACACCTTCGAAATATATTGATGAATGAATTAGTTTACATTAATTTTTCTTGATAGAAATAGAATATAGTTTATAATGTTTTTCTAAGTTATTTTAATTATTACTGTTATAAAGGACTATGTTATAAGTAAATTTGTAATATTTTTTCCATTAAGGCTACTGTCAATAAGACAACTACTACAGACTGTAAAAAAGTTCCTTTTAAAAGGATGAAAAAAAAAATTAGTAAGCTAATAATAAAATTGAGGATGTATTTAATGACGCAATTAGCTTTCTAACGAAGCGAAATTAGCCGGTATAATTGTTCCTTTAAGTGAAAAAAATAAAAAGACGGGTTATTTATGTAATTTTTTTAAAAGTTTAACTGTAAATTAGACTATACAGACTAAAAATTTCATGATGTAAATTGGATCTAATTTATGAATTGGTAATGGTTCTGTCAATGTGTCAATAAAAATAACACAATAATATTTTTAAAAGTGCATTTTTATTCGCCAATGTTTCGGCGTACATTGCAATCTATTTTCTCTTAAGTAAATTACAACTTTACATGGGTACAAAAGTAAAATGTAGCATTGATAAAATAAAGAAGAAAGAACGAAGAAGTTCTAGTTTTAAAACAGGTAAAAAATGACAAAATATGGAAGAATATCCAAAATTTTGGAGAAAAGGAATATATTGATTGATCATTTTTTAACAGTAATATTTAATATAATACCTACATCTTGTTTGATTATCTTTCATTTATTCCATATTTATTAGTGCTACACTTTACATTTCTGCTCATGCCATTGCAATTTTCTCAGCAAACCTGAAGATGCCTTTGTGCGCAGAAAAAAAAAAAAAATCACAAATAAAAATAGACTTTTAAAATAGCTTTACAAATTGATTTTTCCAGACATTGATTTAAACCCTAGGACAGCTTTAATTTAACATCTCTACAGTCAACAAATTCCCCATGTGTAATTTTGTTTTGCTATGAATGCTATTTCATTTCGTTATATATGATATATAAAAACTTTTATATTAATATATCTATAGTCATATATATTATATTCTATATATAATCTTTATTTAATATTTAATTACTTAAATATTTAATTGATCTTATATGTGGCTTTCCTTATGAAGAGCCGTTCCAAATATGACTATTTTTTAAATATAACTTAAGTATATATGTAGTTCAATTTTCCTAGACAGTCCTTTTGACTTCACGGAGGTAGCAAAATTATTCTTCATGGTATTCAATGTTCTCTAGCCTGGTAAATTTTAGGTATAAGACATTAAGTAATTAATTAATTAATTAATTAATTGACAATTTATGAACCCTTATGAATAAATATGTACTACTGGACTGTGATAAATTTCAAATTTGATGGTTTTCATGATAAAAAAACAAAAAAAAAAAAAAAAAAAAAATAAGTCCCTGGGGTCTCACAAGCTTAGTAATTAGGGCCTAGTAATTAGGTTTGTCTTGCAGGCGGTTATTGAAAATTGTGACTCTTATTGGGGTCTGGAAAAAAGTGAAGCTGTGTTTTTCTTACATGTAAATCGTACGCCTATCGTGTATTTATATAGTATTGTGCATGTACATGTTTACATTGATTTCAATTGAATTTAAATTAGTACAATCCATAAAAAGTTCTTGATAAATTTTGGTGATTAGAAAGATTAGCCAATGAAAAAAAAAAAAGTTTATTCTTTATATTCCTACTCCTATTAATTAAATTTCAAATATAGATCCCATTTGTTCTCAATATTCATGCCTTATTTGTCTTTAGGATAGAAATTCAAATTCTTGAACTTGAATTATCTGTATTGACTACTGTCTATTAATCTCTAAATCTAGTTATATTCGAAGCTATTGCTGAATCTATTAACTCATTCTGTCTAAATAAATACTTTCACAGTAACTGTTAACTATTCTAGAGAGTATGGTAGGAGTTACTTCAGCATTACCCAAGCAATGAGAGTTGTCCACTAAATTATAGACTCCTGTACAAATATATGAAGATTTATTATGACCTACGAACAGGATAAGTTAATTAAGGTCTAGTGTAGCAGACTTGCAATTAAATGGCACGTTTTTTGTCAAAATCAATGAATTCCAAGCACGAATGTTCTGGATAAATTATTACTAAAAATGAAAATGGCAAAAAAAAAACAAAAAAAAACTAATAATTACCAATTTTACTTTACGTTTTAATTGATAAAAAACCATCTTAATTTTATTAAAAAAACTATACATTAAAATTTTTATAATAATTAATGCTTCTGTATGTTTTTCCTTTTTTTAATGTGACATATAGTATTATTCCATGTGTAGAATAATAAAATAGAATAAAAATACATCAGAAAATAATGTATGTCTGTATTATGTACGTTATATATTATGTATAGAATAGAAACAAGAGAAATTTTCTGACAGAAATTCCTAATACCTAATATTTTGAATTAGTTAATTGCTTGCTCTCTGCAGTTACTGTCTTGAATTAAAATAAAGTTTCTCCTGATGTGGAAATATAATATTTGTATAATTTATTTAAGTATTAGATATTTTTCATTTTCATACATTTCGTTTCTGGGTCCGAAGTTTGGTCACGTCCATTTCCTTTTCTTTTATAATTCTTTTCTATCGCGTTTCTAAAAAGTTTTCTGTGACGCCAGCATATTTCCGCAGATTAGGTAATGTTATCTCTTTGCTTATTCTACAACAACTCGTTAGTCAATATATTTTTAGAAATGCACCAGAGACAAATGATTACCTCTAGAATGTAGAGTTCTTCTTACAACTCACAGAGGAAAGCTGTTTCTAATATTCATCTACACAAACATTATTTTGGATAAACATTAGTTTGGATGTTCTTGCTTTTTCTTCCGCTCAATAGCTATAACTCCATTCTGATAGCTTACATTTAATGGCCAGAGTCATACAATATCTGTAAAAGATGCGAGAATACATCATTTATCAATTACGTATATTATCATTTTTTTTTAAATTTCTTCAGAAATAAGTTTTACAGTAATACAAATTATAACAGAATGGTTTATTATTTAAATTAAAAGAAAAAAAACCTCACTAGATAATTTTTTTCTATATATTATTTTAATATAAACATTGTGCAATGTATCTACATATTTTACCCAGTTCTAACACGAACAAAATATTAATTCGGATTAAAAATAAAATATAATACAACGTTGGGTATATCGAGTTCCGTTGAGTTAAAAAAAAAAAAAAATTATGTATACCTTGGTTTAATATTTGAAGTGTAAATGTCTAATCGTTTATCTAAATGAATATTCATTTTAAAACTTTTCAACTTAATTAGAATTTGATAGAATCATTTACAAAAGTTTACTTTGATATCATATTAAAATTCTTTACGATAAATAGAAAATGCGATATTATAGTAGAAAAATTAATTCATTTGGTGTATAAATAATGGAGATATGACGAAATCTAGTAGAAAACGAAAAAAAGTACACTACACACTCTTAAGGAGGCAAAGCCCAAGTTAGATAGGTGGTAATGGTCTCGCAGTTATAGATATTTTAAACTCTTATTTAACTTTAGCTATTAACAGTTTAGTTTTTTTTATAAAGCTCATTTGAAATCCAGGAACCTGGCGAATACGTTTTCGAAAACACAATTTTATTAATGAAGATAAGTCAGGAACAAAATGAAATATCAAATATATGGATATTTACATTTACTGGAAGAGAACCCTTGAGAATATGAGAAATACAAAGAGAACAAAATATCAAATGTTCCATTTTTATATCAAGTTAAGCTATAACTTCCTTAAGTTAGGCTGTATCAGACAGAACTGAACCGTCAAATTTCACTTAAGTTATCTAACCGCCTCCGAAAAACGAAGTACCCCACATGGCAAGTAAATATTTCCTTTCTCGATTTTCATATTCTACATGTCTTGAACCGAATAAATTCTTAATATTATCCAGTATAATAACAATAATTCTTGATCTTTAACAATATTTTACATGGAATGTAATACTTATGAATTTTCTTGACAAAATAAGGAGATTAGAAATTCTTAACCTCTTCAGCAAAATAATATTAAAAATGGCTACTTAAAAGAGTATAATTAAAATAAAACTGAATATTTACATTTATTGATATTGAAATCTTAGTCATCTAATGAAACGTGAGTAACTTATTAATTTCTCTAATTAAAATTTATGATAAGAATTCTTGACTTACCGAAGGCCAGTGCTGATTTGATAGCACATGCAATATTTACAATCAACACAATTATTAGAGTATTTTTCCACCATTAGAAAATTGCAAGAAAATTGTTTGCTTTCACTTGAAACTTTGGACTAAGCATTAGATAATTTGATTCTGCCATTTATAATCTTCTGTCACTTATAAAATCTCTCAAAACTGTAAATAAAACTAGCTACGTTATTTGATTTGGACAAATCAAAAGTCTGGATTTTTTTTTGTGATAAAAAGGAATTTAGATGTTAAAAGATAATTCTATCTAACTAATTGTAAACCATGAGGTAAAACCATGGACTAAATTGTAAACCATGAGATAAGGGGATAATTGCAACTGCAGTCCATGTATGCATATGCAACAGACAGGAGACATTTTACATTTCATTGGTAAAAGTCCTGATGTGGAAGAATTTATAATGAAATAGTTAGGATCTAACTTTAGGAAGATACCGTCATCATAGAGTACCTAAAAGGGAGTGATTGGCTGAAGATTCACGAATATATAAGACAAGCGCACTTTTACAGAGGATATATATATATATGAAAACAATTTTTCTTGCAAGGCTGATGGGACAATGATCGAAAAAGAGCGCTGTTATATTCCTTTAATTAGTTCCTCAACAAGCAATAATAATATAGAACATAATAGTAAATACTAATTAGTGTTAAAAATGATTGACCCACACGTATCATGACAAAAATATTAATAATGAGTTCAAGGGACCTTCCAGATTCGATAGAACATTATTAGTATACTTTAAAGATGGCGAAGTAAAGACTTGGACAATATTAAATGGGGATGTAAACATTAACTGTTAATCTGTTAATATAAAGTCTAAACATCCCAGACGGAAGAAAGAATGTGTGTGTATATATATATATATATATTTTTTTTAATTTATACATTAATACATTT
>KZ808384.1:109038-124518 GCA_000696205.2 Oncopeltus fasciatus | reverse complement strand
TATATATATAAATTGTATACGTCGGGTAAAATATAATGATAAAATTACATAAATTGTGAAAATTTACGATTAAAACGAAATAAACACCTATATAATTGTCATATTTAGATAAGTAAATAAATATATAGTAAATTATATTTTATAATTCGAAGCTATAAATTATTCATAAAAGCGAGGCATCCTTTGGTGGTTCATCAATATTACGAAAATATTTTGAATCCCTCATAATATTAGAGAATATCTCCAAGATTTCTCAAATTATGAAACATCTATTCAAGATGACAAATATTATTTCACTTAATTTTCCTCTATAATACTCTTAGTTGCTAAAAATCAAATGACTCATGAAACATTTAATATACTTATTTGAATCTGCCCCCAGACTTGTCAGGACCTCTTGTGGTTCTGGGTACGGAGACGTACAGCGACGACAACGGGAAAGAGCACCACACAGACAGGTTCGAGCTGATGCGAGAGGGCACCCCAGTTCTGAGGCGAGGACAGTCCTTCTACCTAGGCCTCCGGTTGGACCGGCCCTACGATCCCATTAGGGACACCGTCCGACTCGAGTTCAACTTTGGTAAGCAACTATTTACATTTATAAAAGAAAAAAAGAAGATTTTATCTTATATTTTATTATTAATGACTGTAAATAAGTATACAGAATAGTGTGCTGACCAACGACAACTTTTGTGTGCTGTGGGTGGGTCGAGAATAAAATATCCAAGAAGCATTATATGCCTGAACCTCTATGGTCTGCTACCATACACTCTTTATATGTATATATATANGAGATAATGAGATGTGTAAGTTCAGGTGAAGGCTCCTCCTGTCTGCCCATATATATATAGACTATATATTTCTTTTTGTGTGTGCACTTCACTTTGTATCCCACCTGTTCTTGATTACTATATATACATATATAAATAGTAACCATGAACAGGTGGGATACAAAGTGCAGTGCACACACAAAAAGAAAAAAATGTGATTTTTTTTTTTTTAGAGTGTGCATTGCACTCTCTATCTCACCTGTTCTTGATTACTATATATCGCAGCCGTGACTGTTTCATTATATATATATATATGAGTGTGTGTGTGAGTGTAATCGAGCATTTTTCCTCTTGTTTTATTGGATATACCGTTAATTGTGTGTGACTTATTTCAGTTAATCAACTGAAGTGAGTTATTTTTTCAGTGAGTTATTTTTCACATAGTGAAAAGAAATAGTAAGAAAAATCAACAATTGATCTAAACTTACTATAGAAATAATTAGTTGGCGTAAATGACCGCCATGGTTTACATGCCAAGGGAAAAAAAAATCAACTTATTCCAAAAAATATGTTTAATGTAATTTTACTCTGAGAACTACGGATGTTTACTAATAAATTATCATGAATACAATAAGTTTAATGGCATAATGGGAGAAAGTGACATTTATTAAAAGCTAATTATATTTTTTAATGATAAATTATTTTAAATTAGTGATTCTATCTATGTGTTTCAGAACAGTTGTAAGTTGTCTCTATATATATTTTGTACAAAGCAAACAACTTGATATCGCATGCGATTTCTGTGATTACGTGCAAAATCCCTGTAACCATACAACTGAATAACTCTCTCTCCCCATTAAATCTAATCTACTAACGATAGTTTGATACAAGTTAAACTCTTATAAATAATACTAGAGGAAAATGTATTTATTTATGTTAAATGTTTTGTATATTTCTGTTCTTTTATTAAGCAGTATTTATTCTCATTTAGTGACAAACTTGTAAACAAGTTAATAGTCAATCATTCTTTTCACCTCAAAATAAACTCCATCTGCTGGCTAAGCAGTCTAGATATAGAGCTCTTGCCCCAAATAACTTCCCTCGTCTCTTTCCTCTTCTACAGATTCCACCATTTAAAGTGCCCCCTTCTACACACCTCCCAAACCGGTCTCAATCATCCCAATCCACTACCCGTCCCGCTGCTCTCACTTCGCCTTCAAACGAATGTGCATTCATATATCTGAACGATTCTGACGCATATATATTCTGCCGGTGTTCAAAGGTCCCACCCCGTCGGTGCCAAAGAGTACCAAGGCTGTGCTTACTCTCAGCAATGATACCGAGTTCACCAATCCTGCACAGGCGTGGGGACTCCTCCTCAATCAGGCCTCAGGAAACTACATAACTCTACAGGTGAGTTTCATTTTCACATGTAATGTAAATTCATTTTAAGTTCCACTTTTAAAGATGACAACTTTCAAACTCCCTCCCCTCCCCTCCGAATTACGGACTAAAAAAGCTACTGCGATTGTATAAATATGTATATTGATAAGTATAAGAGTTAAGTAAATTATTCTATGTCGGTTTTAAATGCAGATATGAAGCCTATTGAGCTTGTTATGTTGCTCGGATCAAAAATAGAGGGACTTTATCTGTAATGTCAAGTGTAAGGAAGACAAACGTCAAAATGTTTAGTATAGTTCTATTCAAACTCAACACAATGATTGACTAAAATAGATGTTAGAAGTTGAATAGCATACTTCAACAATAAGTAATAAGGGTTCACCAATACCTTAAATTTTAATTTAACGGCTTAGGAGCAACATATTAGTTTATAAATTAAATGGAGTACTTAAATAGTCTTGTAAATGAATAAACTATTTCTACTAAAAATCACATATGGGCTTTAATGGGTATTGAAAAAATATTCCATTTTTTTATGACAACTTTATTTACCCCTCTTATTTTTCTTATTTGTAGACTTGTTTTCCATTCCTTTACAATAAATAATTAGTTCACGTGATACTTATCATGAAAGGGAGCGACGAGTCAATGAACGGCCGGCAGATGGGGAGGATGGTTGTGAAGAGGAAGGCAGCGTTATCCTGGCCTAAGGGTTATTTCTGAGAAAGGTCTAAGGAGTCCGAGAGGAGAATAAGGAAGAGGTCCCAATCGATAGGTCCTTGGATACAGAAAAAAATTGAGGAAACTCCCTCCAGTTAGGAATTGAAGGAGAATTTGAAAAGGGTGGGGTTGTCGTTCGTGTAGAGGTCGTAGAAAAATGAGACCGAAAAACTTTAAATGGACCAATTTGGAGTAAAATTTTACTGAAATTCAAAATACTAATGAACAATTTTTATGGTTTAGTTGGTACTATATAAAGTTGAACTCAAAGAAGTGTGATTATAAAATAAATGGATAAAAAATATAAATATATTTCATAAGTAAAATACGAATAGATAATGAAATATATTTGTCTTTCTCGAAGGTTTAGGCTCCCAGTAGAGATGCGGGGAATTTAATGTGTTATCTGGCTAGTTTCGGTGGTGTAATTGGCTGGCACGCCGGCCCGGATAGCAGGAGATCCCAGGTTCGAGTCCTGGCTGAGGCAGATTTTCTGTTATATTCCCTTGTGTATTTATTGTATAAAATGAATGTGGGATTAAATACCACAACAAATACAATATTCATAAAAAGAGATAATGAGATGTGTAAGTTCAGGTGAAGGCTCCTCCTGTCTGCCCCGTCGGTATCTGGCGCTGCACCGTCTTCACGTCCCTCGTTTCGGCACCCCACGAGAGACGTCAGACAGATCTCAAGCACGACTTCTACATACTCTTCAACCCCTGGAACCCACGTAACTATTCACCAATCATTTACAAACTCATTTTATAATAATTAATAACTTATTTTTAAATTAATATTTCATTTTTTTCAGTTGATTCTGTCTTTCTGCCCACTGAAGAAGAGAGGATCGAATATGTACTGAACGATACAGGTATATATTCAGAATTAATAATCCCCGCCGGAAATAATTTTATTATTCGAGACATATTTAAATTTTGGAACAATTGGGAAATTACATTTTATTCTAATCGGTACTTAAGCGAGATAGTTCTTTCATTTTTTACACTTTGTGGAATCATGTTGAAAACTGAGAACCTCGGTGTTTGTGTACTATATGAAAACTTAATTTTATTGATTTAAAAAGCCCGTTACTCATAAGTCGCGTAAGCTGAGCAGTTTACGATGATAAGATAGATATAAATGAAGGAGAATTAAGAATTATATGAATGAGAGTTAAAAGGAAGTTCACTAAATATTGTTCTACACTGGCAGGGAAGGAAGAGTGAGGAAAGTGCTCAGCCATCATAGTTATATTTGTAAATATCTTCCTATAAAATAAGTACAAATTAGTACAGTGTAATATACATACTAATAAATAACTTCCTTAACAAGCGTTTCTCAGAAAAAATTTCACAAAAATCTTCTAAAGTTTAGAAAATTAGATATTAGTAATAATTATGCACTAGCAACAACTTTCTAACAACTATTCTAAATATTGGGAAAACTATTTATAGGAATTGAAATGAGTATGAAATATTTTTGTACAGTTTTTATGTGCCAATTATGGTAAATAATTGTTTTATTTAAATTGGTACATAAAATGAAAAAAAATTCAGTGATTTAGAATATTTCTCTCAAGGATCAAACAAGATTTCGCATAGGTAACATGACGTGACCCTCTGGCGTTCAAATTAAAAAAAAACTACTTTTTTTAAAAACAATTAATGAGAGGGAACAGAATATAAAAAACTATCTGTCCTGCCAGAAATCGAACCTGGACCTCCTGCTATCCGGGCCGGTATGCTAAATCCATTACACCACAAGGACTAGCTAGTTATCTCATTCAATCAGAGGGTATATTCTATTCCCTCTCATTAAAATTTACGTGGGATAAAATACCACAACCAAATAAAATATTTTGAACAGAGGGTCCTCATCACAAAATCGGTTGGTGCCAACCTTCATTTTAAACTCCATTGTTCTTTTTTTTAGGCATTATTATTGATTATTAATATAGATTTTTAATGAAATATGGAAAAAAATGCTAGATTCTTACGTGGCTTAGTTTTTATTTGTACTAATTTTAGCCGCAAGAAAATGAATTTCGAATGCATATCAAGCCCTTGAGCAACAAAATATAATACATAATATTATAAATAACCTGTTGCAGGTAAGGTGTGGGTCGGCTCCTACCGGCAGCCACGAGGAAGGAGGTGGGTGTTCGGCCAGTTCGATGACATCGTCCTACCGACAGTGGTCTACCTCCTCGAGCTCTCAGAACTTCCCCATGCAGACCGCGGCAACCCTGTACACCTGGCACGAGCCATATCCGCCGTTGTAAGTAATAATCTCTCTCTTCTCTTAGTTTTGCTTTTATGAAATGACTTTTATTTTAATTACAAATATAAAACACATACAGTTATACTAATGATATTTCCTTAAGGTTACCAATAATGATTAATAGTTGTGGGATCCTTCTGAATAGCTTCCATGACAGAGTATTGAGTAATATGAAATGGGATGACTCTTCTGCGTCACACATGTCACTGGAACCAATCTTTTCTACATCGTGTATTTCTTCAAGGTATATGTTTGGTATTGTCCTAGTCCTCCTTCATTCCTGTCCCAATCCTGAAATTCTGCGAGTTTTAGTGTAGCATTGGGCAAGATTATATGGAGAAATGAATGCCTTTACAGTGCCATGAGCGTTTCTAATAGGGTGGCTAAAGGCTATAGGCTGTTTTCTTATTACTAAGAAAAATGTGTTGTATACACTCTCTATGTCTATAACACAGGCCACTGTAACTTTTTATCTCACGATAACTTTATTTAACCGAAGTTGTAAAATTCATAAAGCATCTATTGAAAACGTTTTTTTCCAAATACGACAAAATTATTGTGGAGAAGATACTGACTTCAGTATAATAATAAAAAATTAATGAAATGAAAAAAAAATTAAATAATTGAAGGTTTTAGGAGAGTAATAAATTAAAGAGTTAGGTTGATAAGATTATGTATACACTTCGATTTTTGTAAATAAAAATTATTCCGATTTCTTGCCAGATTTTTAAAAAATTTATCGATTTTTAAAAATTCGAAAGTTTTTTTTTTGCAAGTAAAAACAATTAATTGTTGTTGTGAGTTTAAGCTTAAAGATTTATTGAATTAAAGTCTTGTGCCGAAGAGGACTTCATACATGTATGTATATTTTCTGTGTATTTTGTTACCTTTATGGGATCAGTTGGTTTTATTTTTTTTAAATATACATATGCATCCAAAGTGTTTCTGTTAATTTTAGAACTAATGCTTATGAAAAGCAGGCTATGGTTGAAATGGACACCATTCAATCATGAAAAAACGAATACCAAACTTTTCTCTCCACTGCTCTCAGCTGCTATGGCTATTGGTTGATCAATATTAAATTTTGGCGAGGTACATATTATAAGCCTTAAAAGTACCAAGAAAATTCAAATTCCACATGATATTTCAAAAGTAATTCTTAAGAGTTCTTAAAAGTAAGGAAAAAACTTTAAAATTATTATTTATCTGATTTGCCCCCTTTTTTCCCCACAAATCAATGATGGTAAACCTGATTGATTTGAACAATTAATGGGAGGGAATAGAATAAAAAAATCTATCTGTCCCAGCCAGGAATCGAACCTGGATCTCCTGCTCTCGTGCTTAACCATTGCACCACCAGGACGAGCTAGATATCTTATTAAATTCCCACAACAATAGCGAGAGCCTAACCCACGAGAAAGACGAGAACATCGTCTTAAACTCGAAAGAGCTGACATTGTCAAGCTATTTGTCGACTCTCGTCATTTACTTTTTTTAATTTTTCTTTATAAATATTATTTTTGTGGTTTATTATCCCACGTAGACTTTAAACAATTAATGAGAGGGATTATTCTATTTTATTCTATTACTTCTCATTAGTTGTTTCAAATTTACGTGGGATAATAAACCACAACCAAATAAACTGATTAATTTGAGGTTAGTTTCATATAAAAACTATGGATTCCTTAAGGTGGGATATGCAAGATGCAGTAAATAAGAGTTGTGTCGCAGGTGAATGCAGACGACGAGGACGGCTTGCTGGAGGGCCGCTGGGACGGGGACTACCAAGATGGTGTCCCCCCGCAATCCTGGACCGGCAGCTTGCCCATCATGGAGCGATACCTGTCATCTGGCGGCATTCCTGTCAAGTATGGCCAGTGCTGGGTGTTCTCCGCCATTGTCGTTACAGGTGTGTACAGCTCTCATTCAGATCTTTACTTGCCACTTGAAGCCAATCAAGAAGGAATTCTTAGATAAATATTGTATTTGTTGTGGTATTTAATCCCACGTAAATTTTACTAATTTTTAGTGCAAGGGAACAGAATAAAAAATCTAACTGTCCCAGCCAGGACTCGAACCTGGATCTCCTGTTATCCGGGCCGGTGCTTTTCCATTTACGCTACCAGGACAAGCCAGATAAGTTATTAAATTCCCCGCACTAGTGCCGAGAGTCAAACCTCTGAGGCAGACGAATATATCGTCTTATGCTCGGAGGAGCTGACGATATATTCGTCGGCCTCGGAGGTTGGACTTTCGAGACTAGTGCGGATAATTTAATAACTTATCAGACTTGTCCACCGGGTTATGCTACCGAGCATAATTGGTAAATGCACCGGCCCGGATAACAGGAGATCCAGGTTCGAGTCCTGGCTGGGATAGTTAGATTTTTTATTCTGTTCCCTTGCACTAAAAATTAGTAAAATTTACGTGGGATTAAATACCACAAAAAAAATGTATACAATTTTTTTTTTTACACACCTAAGAGCATTATATATCTTGACCATTATTAGCTATATTTTTTTATATAAATTAATTATAAAATGACACTTACAGAGAGAGCAGGTTTGGAAAATTGAGTGACTGTGCTAACTTAACCCGATTTTGAAATTAATTTTACTTTCCAGAATACTCCAAAATTGTCGGGTGATTAACGACGTTTCGACTTAGCTAGTAAGTCATCATCAGGGCGATAGTGATGGCTGGAGAGATCTCCGAGGGAGATTGATGGTCACATCTCAGAGTCAAGAGCTAAAGTCACTCGAAACATAGGCAATAATAATATAATTACCCAAAAATTTTGGAGTATTTTATTTTTCTGGACTTTAGCTCTTGACTCTGAGATTTGACCATAAACCACCCTCGGAGATCTCTTCCGACACCACTATCACCCTGATGATGACTAACAAGTTGGGAATAAAAAATAATTACCCAACAATTCGGAGTATTTTCTGACCTGGTGGAAACCCTAACTAATTTCTCCAGCATTTTACTTTCTATGCTTTTATAATTTATTAATAGAATAGTGTTTCGCTTTATAACTTCAATATTAGCTTTAGGACTATTTAGTTGAGATCATTCACGACTTATAGAGTATAAAAAAAGCCATGAGTTCCTAAGGGCACAATTTAATTTGAATTTAATTAATAATATAATGGAAATGCAAGTTACATCGGGTAGAAAATTTCACTCTCAGTTATCTTAAGCAGTAACTTTCGATATCCCTTGCTGCGTGACCGTATCATTTGTCCCCCGTATCATAACATTTCTTTATTTGTCGCCATAAGATTATTTATTTATATTGATCAATGTCATTTTCGCTGGCTCATCTAGACAGAAGTTGACATTTAAGTCACGGGATTCGAAACAAGTAATTGGTTATCTCCACAGATAAGACAATCATGTCCCATTGTTAATAGTTTTTCTTCTTTATTTATTTTATTTTATTTTTTTTCCAGTGTGCAGGGCTCTGGGCCTGCCATGCCGGTCAGTCACCAACTTTGTTTCGGCTCATGACACCAACTCGACATTAACTATCGACAAGTTCTACGACAGCAAAGGGGAAGAGATCGAAGGGGGCCCTGATGGAGAAACCTTCGATTCTTGCTGGAACTTCCACGTCTGGAATGACGTGTGGATGGCCCGTCCAGACCTCCCTCCAGGCTATGGCGGCTGGCAAGCAATCGACGCCACGCCGCAAGAAGAGAGCGATGGTAGGTCTTTTTTTATTATTACTAATCGGTATAGGCGTGTTTGGGTTAAACCCAAATAAAGGGGCGAAATTTGCCTCGTATTATATAATCCAGCAAGAGTCACTCATGAAAGTTTCTTGTGCTGCTTACAGAGATCTATCGGTGTGGACCAGCCTCGATGGAAGCTGTGAGAAGCGGGAAGGTAGGGTTCCTGTACGATACGCCATTCGTCTTCTCGGAAGTGAATGCTGACGTCTACCACTTCCAGGAGAACGAGAGCTCTGAATGGGGCTATTCTAGGCTTCGGATGAATCAATATCAGTGAGTTAATTTAATCTTGAACCATATTTGACAACAAGCAAAAACAAGTCAGATGTATTTACCGTTTCTTCTTCCGGGTTGGACCGTGTTAAGTTGTTGGTATTTGCTGAGCTTTCGCACATCATGTGATGGCTTCTTCAGGGCTGAAAAGAGAATTATCATTCTCTACTCAGCCCTGAAAAAGCCATCACATGATGTGCGAAAGCTCGGCAAATATCAACAACTTAACACGGTCCAACCCGGAAGAAGAAACGGTAAAGCAAAAACATGTTAGTGCTCTAATCTCAGATTCTTTTTTGAAATCCCCACGTCGTGAGATCTTATTAAATGATGCTTTGTATAAGATTCAATTACAACATTCAGTAGAATACACATTCTAGAATAAAATAGGAGGGAAATATTATTAATAATGCAACTTTTTTAGTAAACAATATACTTGAAATTAGTTACACACAAATTAGTATTTAAAAACAATTGTTTACTAAAAATCCAAACATCATTATTAATTTCACTAAATTCCAATAAAGAAGATCTTACGAAGCACAAAGTTTGCCCAATAATGGCGAAAAATAATTTCTGAAAAAATATTAATATTGTAAAATGAGAGAGAAAACAAGCTTGTTATATGCTTGATAGGAAAAGAGTTCCCATCCATCCTTTTTAGTAAAATTCATAAATATTATCTTTTATATGCAACGTTCGTAAAACCTTATAAAGGTTTTATATTTTATAAGAATATATTTATTAGAAATTTTTCATAAATCTTAACCTATCCGGCATCGAAACTTATCTACTTCATGACGGTAAGCTAGCGTAGATTTGTGCTAGAGGCAGATCACGAATAAAAAAAAAAAAAAGATTGATTCGTGGATAACCGTTAAGGTGACTTTAATCGCAAACAAGTATAATCAAGTGGCTTTAATAATAACTAAACTTGTGGCGTGAGTTTAAGCAACAAAAAAAAAATCTTTCAATTAAAATAAGAAACTCCATCCTAAGATGATTTTAGTTGGGGTTCGGTCGAGGTAGATCCAAAAAACACAAATAAAAAAATGTATTTTTTTAATGAAGGATTATCTGCCAACGTTTCGGCTTACATTGTAAGCCATCTTCAGGGCTATCATGAAGATGAGAGAGGACGTCCTGTCCCTGAGTTCACATTTCCATGACTCAGTCATTTCAGTCACGGAAATGTGAACTCAGGGACAGGACGTCCTCTCTCATCTTCATGATAGCCCTGAAGATGGCTTACAATGTAAGCCGAAACGTTGGCAGATAATCCTTCATTAAAAAAATACATTTTTTTATTTGTGTTTTTTGGATCTACCTCGACCGAACCCCAACTAAAATCATCTTAGAATAATATCTACGGTCAACAAACTCTCTCTTTTAAGAAACTCCATCATTCGTTTCATATGAAAAATTTGCTACTGGTGGCTTACATCATACAGAGTTTTGTTATTTTTATCTTTATTGTATTTGAAATGTGTTTGTTTTAGTGTTGGACGAAAAATCTTAACGAAAGCTGTTAATAAAGATGACGACCAGGGCGACTCTGATGTGTGGGATATAACAAATTACTACAAAAATACAGAAGGTAATTTCATAATTATAAATGCTATTTATTAAAGTATGAAATATATTTCTATTTTAGAGAACTCAAATATTTTATTCCTTGACATAGACATGCATAATGAATAAACGTAAAACTATAGCTTTAGTAAATACTAAATATATTAGTAAAGACTAAAAACATTTATAAATAACAATTACATTTTTTAGCTTACCTCAAGGCATGGTTAGCTGAAAACTGTTCGGTGCATTTTTATTGCCTGAAGCATGCCAAATTATTGGTATTGTCTTGTTCCAATTCTTCGAAAAATATTTCTTGTAATATTCACAAAAGACACTGAGAAATGAGTTTTTGTTATAAATATCTTTCTGTATTGAGTGTGCATGTGTATGTGTATGTATGCGTGCCTGCATTGTAAATATGCTGTATTTAATTCAAATTAACACAAGTAAAACAGTGTTGATCATTTATGTTTATAACAATTCACCAATTGTTCATTCAATGTTCATTTATATAAATTGAAATTGAAATTATCACTTAAACTTATAAGCTCAGTATATTTTAATTATTCAAATTAGTTGCGAATTGGTTTAATCCCCATTGCTATCTAATAAATAGCTTTTTGTCATCAAGGATGTTACTAGTGCATTCCCTCTATATTTGAACGCATCCCTCTTTTAATGGTAGATTAAAGCGTTCAAATATGAAGAATTTTATACTTACAGATAGTTTAAGACTCATCAATTTATTACAGTGTCCTCAGGGAATTCTATGGCATTTGTGAAATTCATGGGTTACTTATTTGATAACTATTTGGAATTGGTTCGAAGAAATTCAAAATAATTTTGCTATTTTCAACAATTTTCCCATTTCGAATACTAAAACAGACTGCAGAGTTCTCCATTTATGTTGGGACAAATCTCTTGCCCCTTATGAATATTTCAATTACAAAGTGTGATGAATTATCTGTAATTTCTCATAACTTTAAGTGTTAGCCAGACATACAATAATAATAATAATGATAATAACACAAGAAAAACAACTTTTACAGGTTCAAAAGAAGAAAGATTGTCTGTGCTGAATGCAGTGAAAGGTGCTGAGAATGTGGGAATGTTGATATATCAACTGCCACCAGAAAGTGAAGAGGATGTGATTTTTGATTTGGTTGAAATAGAGGAAGTACCTTTTGGCCAACAATTTGACGTAGTCGTCAATCTAGAGGTAGGAAACTCTTCAAAAACATTAAATTCCTTTCTAAACACTACAATCTATTATACAGTAGCTTATTTCCTTAAATATTATATAATCCATAATAATGTTCAATAATATTATTCAACAAAGAATTTTTAAAAATTAATGAAACAATGTTAATTCAAAAATTTTCATTTGAGACAAAAGTGGTAGTGATACGATGAATACTATTTCAACAAGAAGTTTCTAAACTTTTGACATTAGGCTTTTGGAATATATGTCTCAAAGTTAAAATTATTTTAACCTTCGTCCGACCATACTTATATTCTATTGCCAATGGACGAACGAAAATTAAAATTGAAATTTCCACCTCTGCCGCACTTTTCGGTTCGCACTTTTATATACTTTAATTTTAGTAGATAATTTATAAGTCAATTATTTAAAGATTTTTATATATGATAAAAGACATGGTTATTACATTTGCTAATCCTCCTGGAGTCTTACAAAAAAAAAGAAGAAAAAAAAAAGAAGAAAAAAAAAAGATTAACAACGCCTTCATCAAAGACACACAAGTAAATCCCAGGTCGATAGATGTATCGATTAGTTTGTTAGGTTATTTTTTTATTATATATANTATATATATATATATATATATATATATATATATATATATATATATATATATATATATATATATATATATATATATATATATATATATATATATATATATATATATATATATATATATATATATATATATATATATATATATATATATATATATATATATATATATATATATATATATATATATATATATATATATATATATATATATATATATATATATATATATATATATATATATATATATATATATATATATATATATATATATATATATATATATATATATATATATATATATATATATATATATATATATATATATATATATATATATATATATATATATATATATATATATATATATATATATATATATATATATATATATATATATATATATATATATATATATATATATATATATATATATATATATATATATATATATATATATATATATATATATATATATATATATATATATATATATATATATATATATATATATATATATATATATATATATATATATATATATATATATATATATATATATATATATATATATATATATATATATATATATATATATATATATATATATATATATATATATATATATATATATATATATATATATATATATATATATATATATATATATATATATATATATATATATATATATATATATATATATATATATATATATATATATATATATATATATATATATATATATATATATATATATATATATATATATATATATATATATATATATATATATATATATATATATATATATATATATATATATATATATATATATATATATATATATATATATATATATATATATATATATATATATATATATATATATATATATATATATATATATATATATATATATATATATATATATATATATATATATATATATATATATATATATATATATATATATATATATATATATATATATATATATATATATATATATATATATATATATATATATATATATATATATATATATATATATATATATATATATATATATATATATATATATATATATATATATATATATATATATATATATATATATATATATATATATATATATATATATATATATATATATATATATATATATATATATATATATATATATATATATATATATATATATATATATATATATATATATATATATATATATATATATATATATATATATATATATATATATATATATATATATATATATATATATATATATATATATATATATATATATATATATATATATATATATATATATATATATATATATATATATATATATATATATATATATATATATATATATATATATATATATATATATATATATATATATATATATATATATATATATATATATATATATATATATATATATATATATATATATATATATATATATATATATATATATATATATATATATATATATATATATATATATATATATATATATATATATATATATATATATATATATATATATATATATATATATATATATATATATATATATATATATATATATATATATATATATATATATATAATCTAAAAGGTTATTTTCACTACCAATGAATATAGAACTATCATACCTTCTATTATCCGTCTTCATTGGTTTCTGCAAACCATCTTCTTTGGCGAGCGCTTTCGGACGTTGCCCACCTTCTTGGCCAAATACATGTGTTTACTGGCACTTTCTGTATTCAACAGTCGAATACAGACAGTGACAGTGAAAGATGGTTTGCAGAAACCAATGAAGACGGATGATAGTTATATATATATATATTACATATCGGAAAAAGGTCTTCAGCTATTGTGTACTGGTTTGTTTGTCTTAACCTTATGGGCCAATTTCCTAGAAATCTTCAAATATACATTCTATTCATTCTTTTCATTGACCATTTTCTTCGGACTTACAGAGACATAATACGAATTATTTTATTTTTTCTGTTGTTTTTTTTTGGGGGGGGGGGGGGAATTAAGATAATTTATGGACCTCTTATAAATGGTAAAACTCTTTTGACTGTGAGTTATAGGCGTTGTATTTTCCTTCTCTTCGGTAAAGCAAGAGCTTTAAGCTTTAGTCTCCTTAACTTTGAGAGTAAGATAGAATGAGGAAACTAAAGAAGTCTTACCTTTCTTCAATTCAGTAATTAGGATAAAAAATATCAATTTAACAATATAATTATTTATTTATCTATTTTTCAGAATAAATCTAAGGAGGTGAGATCTGTGGATGCTGTCCTTTCAGCAAGTTCGGTGTTATACACAGGGATTACCAAGGCAGTCCTGAAGAAGGCGTCTGGCACGTTCCAAGTCCAACCGGGCCAAAGTTAGTATATTTCCTCAGTAGTTATGATTTCTTCATCGGATGATTGATGATGTATGATTTCCCATGGCTAGTACTAGCAAATTTACATCAAGGTTATCAAGATATATCAATTTATATCAAATATATATATCAAGATATCATTGGTATCATAACATGACTCTAAGATCTCTTAATACTCTTACAGATCTACAAGAAGCCTTAATCTAAAAATCTTAAAATTATATATATAATTATATATATATATAAATATAAATTTTAAAATAAATAAATAACGTTTAAAAATTATAGATTTTAATTACATAAGCTTCATTCGCGAGATTATCACCGTCAAAAAAACAGCAAAACGAAGAACTTTGGAGCTGAGCTGTATTTTTTGAGAAATAAAAGTCTGCTCAGTGCTTTGGCTGTACTGTCGCCCCCAATTCCCACCCCTTCCTTCCATTTTTTTTTTTTTTTTTTTTTTTTTTTTTTTTTTTTTTTTTTTTTTTT